>APFE030378338.1:0-28357 GCA_000404065.3 Pinus taeda | reverse complement strand
TGCTACAATTTAGGAAACTGAAAAGACTGAAAGAGACAGTTGTGGGGGTCCAAATGGGATAGGTGGGTGGCCACCAATATCCACCTGGATCAGCCAATGCTTCTGATAATTCTTTCTGCTTTTGAATTGCGCTTGAGTCTACTCTCTGTTTTTCTTTAAGTAACTGCTTATTCAGTTGATTATTTAATTGCTGCTGTGTTGACAATTACTGTTGCAACTGTTCAACTTTCTGTTGTGATTCAGACAGCTGCATTTGCAAAAAAATAATTGCCTGGTCTTTTTCTTTTAGTAGATTACTCACTTCCGATGCCTTGTCCATGGTGGCCACCGAATATGCTCCAGCATACTGGGAAAGCTTCGTTAGGTCATCGGAAGGATCAAACTCCTCCTTCTAAACTATATTGGCTGTCTCTGTTTGCTCTGGAAACAGGGAAGGTTGATCAAGCTTTCTCCTTTCTGTTGTCGCTTCACTACAACCCTGTGTTTTGGATTGTAAAAAACATCTAATGGAGGTATATCCTCCACCTGCAAAATGATTTGATCCGAGGGATCCTTTGGAATTATTTCTAAGTCTGTACTAGGGGGTAGGTCGTTGGTTCCTTCACTCAGAACTTTTGTTGATGCTGTATCCTGTGTATCTGTTGCTTTGGGTGTATCGACACTTTTTAGACCTTCCAGATTGCTTATGATGGAGTCAAATTGTTGCCATTCTTGGAGTAATTTCGGATAAATCTGGGTATCCACATTGACATTCTCGCTGCCCTTATCTTGCTCATTTTTCTGCTCTTCCTCCTGTATTTTCTCATGTTCCTTTTTCTGTACTTCCTCCTGCTCTTTCTCTTAATCTGTCTCGAGAATCTTTGATGGAGCAAGAGGTTTGTCGATGAGTCGTTGTTCAGGCTCGCTTGATTGTGTCGTTGGGGCAGTAGCTAGTAAATCCAGAGGCAGAGTTTGCAACCTCTGCTCTCTGAGTTTATTGAATTTTACTAACCCTTCGTCGTTATATCTCATTTTAGCCAGTGCTTGGACCTGAAATAATGACTCTGCTGAAGAAAATAAGTCATCAAAATCGTCTTCCTTATGATCAAACTTTGTGAGTTTGGCCTGTTCAAGTACATTGTAGACGACTTTCCTTGGGTCAAATCGCCTATTAGGAATGGTGGCGAGATTTAGCATATTTATCTTGTCTGCTTCCTTCTCTACATGCTTATAGTCATGCAAAGTATAAACTCCGCATCTTAGAGGAAAAGGAGGCCAAACCTGCTTTTTTGAAGTCCTCAGAGTCTTGGTTGCTCCTGCGGATGTAATTTGATAGGCTAATTCTCTAGCCAACAGCTTGTCGGGTATGTACAAAGGAAGGACATGAGGCCTGGCAAGGCTGCTGAAAACTCTTATGTATGTGAATTTATCCTCTCCGAACCAGTTTCCTAGAGCGGTTAGGTCAATCTCTGCTTGTGAAGAAATCTTCGGAGTAGGCTTGTCAAAAATGGCAAGGTAAATGGGCAACATAAAACCATTACAAACTTGATACAGGTGGTCCTTATAATGTGCTTTCCACAACTTCTGGTGATAAATGTGAATCTACATGGGGTCTTGTGGAGTCCATCTCCACTCCAACACAGGAAATTCAAAGTTGAAACAAAGAGCATCTAAAATATAGGCACTAAAATAAAACGAAAGAATAGACCTATCAGTGACACAAGTTTTATTTCTAAACTCAAGAATAATAGTGACTAACTTATCAGATAATATATTTCCCCAATCCATTATCTCACAATTGACTGTCGCTTCCATTAAAGGAACCATTTCAATTGTGAATTTTGCGGAATCATGTAATCCCCAAATCCTACACATCATTGCCCCGGCGTAACAGTAAGGAGAACATAATGAATCGACAGAGTACTTACCCGAAGATTCATGCTTGTGCCTTGCGGGGTTCTGTCTCCATTCCCGAATAGGTGCTGATTTAGTTTCATTCTCACTTGTGAACTTCTTCAGAAATTCTTTGTTGTATTTCTTTTGTGGTTCAGGCAAGTGGTACATTTTTCTTAAATCATCAAATTGAAACGAGCCGAAGACTCTCCCGTCGACTGTGCAAAATGTTCTATTTGTAACAGGGATTTCCTCTACTGCCCACCACACTACATCTGTATACGGAAGAATTTTCTCTCGAGCTGCTATTCGGTGTAGATAGGAGTCGGCTAAATCCTTTAGGGTAGCCTTTGACTTTCTGGTTGAATCTGCAGTAGCTTGCACCGATACCGTTTCAGGCTCTTCATCTTCAATTAGATTATAGATGCTTTGCCAGCTAGTGTTGCCGAGGCCAAGACATGTAGTGTCAAAAATCAATCCTTTCTTGCTTGGTCCTGGATCAGTGGTAGATTGCCCTGTTACTGCGGGAGCTGAAGCTGCTGCAAATCTATTGGATTTCTTCCCCATTTGGCTTGAATTTGTTGCTTCAGCGGAGCTCTGCGCAGGAGATAAAATGAACGTAATACAGAGAATAGGTGGTGCGAACCAATATGAAAGAGTTATATCAATTAACGAATAATGAAGGATTAAAATAATACAACTGCAGATAAATCTCAGGGGAGATCTCGGCATAACTGCTCCATTAATTGGCCACTTTAACCTGTCAATCATTTAAATGCCCATCATATCGTTTATTCGCCGAATGATTCATTCAAGCGTGGCTTTGATTTTTGGCGGATACTCACAAGTGAATCGCTATCGGGAATGGGAAGGCTTTTAATAATAATCTAATATAATATACCCAAGCCTTTTCAATCTTTTTTGAAATTCGTGCTTAGCTTTATCGCAATCGGAATCGGAGAAATGCTTGGGTAATAATATTTGTATCATTGCAAAATCCCCGATCTCCGATGGCGATACAACTTATCGCATTGGGAGTTTTAAAAAGGTGTCTTTAACGTGTGTGTGCTACACTCCACGATTGCCGATAGTGATATCGCATCAGAGAAAAGTGGGAGGACCTTTTGTTACATTTGCTTGCCTTTCCCGATATTCGATAGTTATTCACTTTTCGGATTGGGGTAAACCAATGGGTCTTTGCGTTATGCATCCCTTGTTGTTGCGATATGTGATCTTGCGATCGCTTTATCACAATAATAAAGAATTATTTATTTATTTCATAAGACCATTTTATATTTGTTCAAAAGGTTTATAATGTATTTCTTTCGGACCTTTTGATGAAGAATGAGTTGATCCCAATTTTATTCATAATTCTAAAAAGGGACCCATTTCATATTATAGTTAAAGATAAAATTTTATGAAATGGGGGGTTGTTGTACAGTACAACACCCTGGTGATCTGATTCCATTGGAGAGCCATCTCATCATTAAGATCTAGCTCCAATGTCAACTTCCATATAGGGACAGATCCCACCCATCTTAGAATAGCCTTGTCCCAAAAAAAGATCCCTCTTTTTCCCCGATTGGAAACTCCATATCATATTTTGGAGGAAGGAATGCTCGATTTTTCGAAAACTTCTCAAAATTGCAGAACCCTAAGTGGTTTCGATAGTTCCTTTCCTATACCAGAAAGTTGTCTTTTGTTATCCATATACTTAGATTTGACGGCCTTGCTCCAAAAACAATCTCCTAGTACTGCTTTCCATAGGGATTTACAAAGAAGGGCTTTGCGAAACAGGTTTAGGTCCATAATGCCCCAACCCCCCATCTTTTTTGGACGAAACAACATTGAGAGTTTTGAAAGGTGGAATTTTTTTTTTTCTCTTTGTTCCCACCCCATATAAAATTAGCAGTCAAACTGTTAAGTTTATTGATAATGATTGTAGGAATGAAGAAAAGATGAGCCCAGTAAACCATTAATTGTACCAAAATTACTTGGGTTAAAATCACTCTCCCAGTAATAGACAAACATTTGAATTCCCATCCGGCTATTCTTCTGAATAATCCATCATGAATCCACATCAAATTAGCAGAGGAGTAGCCCAGAGGTTTTAGATGATAACCCAAGTATTTCAGACCCTCATTGAGAGGTATAGCTTTTATATTGAAGAGCTGGGAGAGGAAAGAAATGAGATCACCGTGAATATTCTCCAAATGGAAGGACGATTTAACATCATTAATACACATCCCCGTAGCCTTTTGGAACTTTCCCAATATGTCATGCAAACAGGTCCATGAGACTTTACAAAGCATCGCCGATAGAAGGATGTCATCAACAAAAAAATTATGAGAAATGGAAATATCTCGGCTGATAGCCAAAGGTCTACATCTCTTGTTATGAACTACCCTTTTAATGTGAAGGCTTAATGAGTCCATGAGCAAGATAAAAAGTAGGGGAGACAAAGAATAACCCTGCCGCAAGCCTCTGGCAGAAGAGAAAAATGAAGTAGGGAGGCCATAATCCACTTGGAACATTTGCCATTTAGGCCGATTTTAGAAAGTAGACACCGAAGGAATCCCCAGTCAATACAATCATATGCTTTTTTGAGATCTATTTTTAATAATGCAGCATCAATCTTCCTGGCATGTATAGAATGGAGGCATTCTTGGGTGAGTGCAACAACCTCCAAAATGTTCTGATCCTTAAGGAAACCATGTTGTTCAGGGGTCAAATGAATTGATAAAATATTTCTCATCCTAACAACAATGATTTTGGATATTATCTTATAAAGAATGTTACACAAGGAGATGGGCCTGAAGTCCGTGAATGATAGGGAGCTCTTATTTTTAGGGATTAAAGCAATGAATGTGGAGGAAACAATGCGGTTAATAGAACCATTAATCCTGGAACCCTCAACCATTTTCAGAAGGTCAGACTTGAACAATTCGAAAAAGTGTATGAAGAAATCTATAGTCCACCCATTCGGACCAGGACATTTGTCCTTTTGGAAAGATTTCATGGTTGACAAAAGTTCCTCCTCAGATACCTCAGAGTAAAGAAGACCATTCTGATCTTCATCAAACATGGTTGGATATGGCTCAATTCCCCATATGATGTCATCAAAATCACTATCCTCGTTCCTGCTGTATGCCTTCTAAAAATATTTAACTGCTTCCTTAGAGATCTCTTCCTGTGACCTGAGCGAGATTCCCTCCTCATTTTTTATTTCCCAAATTGTATTTGCTTCCCTTCGTTTAGTTGCAAATCCGTGGAAGAATTTAGTATTTTTGTCACCCTCTAGGAGCCAAATGGCTCTACTCTTTAATCGCCAGGATGCCTCTTCGATTGCTAGAATTTTATTTTATTTATTATTTTTTTTCTTCTCCAGATTCCATATTTGAGTACGCATTTCCAGAGACATACAGGGGGCATTGAAGTAGACTGATAACCTTTCCAGCTTTTTGTTTATCTCCTTCAAAGCAACCCTGTTGGATATCGTCTTTTCACGCTGCCATCTTTTAACCCCTTTCTGGAGGATCGTCAAATGATCCAAGAATGAAGGGGAGATTTCCAGACGATCCTCAGAGGAAGAATATAGCCATGAATCTCGGATTAGTTTATTGAACTGTTCATCCTTAAGCCACACCCGATTGAATTTGAATGGATAACCATGCCTGTGACTAGTGAGATTCCATTGCATGGAGATAGGCCTGTGGTCTGAAATGAAACTCAGAATAATCTTAACCGATGGGATTCCAAATCGATCAATCAATCTGTCATGAATGAGGAATCAATCAAGTCTCTTAGCAAGATAAGCATCGTTCAATCTTCTGTTGTCCCAAGTAGGACCCATTTTGATAGGATGAACGTCAACAAAGTTGTGTTGAAGTATAACATCTCTAGTCAAACCACCCACCTGATAATTGTTTTTGCCCCTTCCCCATATTTCGTCATTACATAGAGTGCAATTTAAATCCCCCCTGATCAAAAGAGAGTTAAGATCCAGAAGTTTAGATGACAGAATGCGATCCCAGAAGGGAAATCGATCTTTGTACGGGGCATAGACATTTAATATGTGAACAGGCCCCGGAGAACCCCTGATGTAGGCAAGAAGGAGAATGCTAGCAAAGTAATTGAAAGCTACAGCCAAGATCCAAGTTGGATCCCATAAAACCGCCAGGCCAGCAGATAGACCAGCAACACTCGTCGCTGCCATATGCCATGATGGGAACATACGTCTGAAATATGATATTGATACATGGCGTTCATGCATAGTCTCTTGGATTAGGAGAATCTTTGGATTAGAAGATCGGAAAAGCCAAAAATTTTGGGTCCGCCCCAAGACCCCAAATATTCATTGAGAGTATATTAATCATTTGGTCACATCCCCAGGCATGCATGCTCTAAGCGACCCCTTTACAGTGATTTCCTTTTCAACAATTTCAGAAATAGGGATGTCTACCAAGGATAGGTCCCGAATGTTCAAATATGGCTTACCCTTCCTGCCCCTAAAGTGTCTGCTTCCCCTGTTCTGTCTGCACCTTACTGTAATATTCCCCGCTAAGGTCGGGCTGATAATAGGGGATGGAGACCGATTTGGCTTGTGGACAGTCAAAGGGTGAAGTTTAAGGGATTCACATTTAAGAAGGAGATCCAGATCACATTTAAAAGAATTTACAGGCGAAGATACAGGAGAATTTAGAGGTGTAATCAAGATACAAGGAGCTTTGCCTTTAGGGTCATCAATGGGTTTTGAAGGAATGGAGAGGGTAGACAAAGGGGGTGGAGATGAGATTCTGTGATACGAAGGTATATGATTTTGGGGAGATTGAGGGGATGAAGATATATATGTGATGTGAGAGGTGGATGGGATATCCTAGGAGGGATGGGAAATAGAGGGAGGAGATGGAATAGCTTTATCCGGACTAGGTTCAGGGGGCAAAGGGATGATAGAGAAAAGGGATTTCCTTTTAGAAGGGGAAATATGAGATGGAACCGAGGTCTTTTTCTTTGAAGAATATCTGTGAAGTCTGGAGTTCTCCATTTTAGGGCTATGATTATGGCGGATGAGCTCAAGAAATTGAGATATCTTCAGAGATAGACTTGATGATTGCCTCAGTGAAATCCCACGTGGAGAAGAAAGCTGGGCCATCCCAAAACCAGGATCACGATAAATATCATGATTCATATAGAAATTTTTATCACCACCAACTTCGCTCGAGAGATTGGCAGGGATATTTTCAAAATGATTCTTCCCAGTCTTGTGGCATATTGAGCATCTGAATGGAGCACCCCAATAGTCCAACCTCTATTGGATATTGGACTCTCCCCATGAAAGGTCAATATGCTCAGGGAATCCCCCCCTGTATTATTTTTTCAATAAGTACCCAAGCAACCTGTTTGTCCTTGGCTCCGAGACATTTAGGATCAACAAAGATAAATCGCCCAATCACATTTCCAATATCAGTAAGATTCTCCTTAGTCCATAGTTCAATGGGAAGACCCGGAAGTTTAACCCATGTAAAATTGTTTGAAGGGGTTCTATGGAGGGGATTGAAGCCAATGTACCATTTATGCAAAGCAAGAAAGCTTTTTTCATGAACCCACGGTATAGCCAAGATAACCTCCAAATCATGGTCACTTAGAAAGTGGAAACTGTACCAATTATTCATGAGTCTAACGATAGTCGGAATATATCCCAATAAGGATGTCCATTTAGAACCAATCCAAGATCTCATTTGGACGTCCTCCATTGCAGGGAAATGCCAACGTCCTACCAGAGCACGTTTTTGAAGGCTAGCAATCCTGTCAAATAGAAAGGCGTTGTCCAGGTTTATAGCAGCAGGAGGAGGGGAAGATTTCACAGGGCGTTGATTATTTCGACACGACGGGACACCAGGGCCACCACCTTGTGGATCCTGGTCGGAGATAGAAATATGGGGAAATATCTCATTGGCCAGGGAGGATTTCCAATCAGCATCGACCCTGCCAAAGGTCTTCTCTGCTTCCATGGTGGCCCGCACCATGGATGACACGACAAACGTGTCAGACAAAGTTTCCATTGAATGATGACGATAACAATACTAAATGAGGAAAAGAAAATAATCCCAAAAAGATAGAAGGGAAGGACAAGTAATCTCCCCAAAATAAATGGAATGAACCGTTCCGTTGTCAGGAAGTCATTTAGTCAATACCAATTAAAGGAGTGAAAGGGTAGACGAATGTGTGAAAGGTACGAAAGATAAGGGTCTAGGAATTATATGAGAATGACAACCTATAAAAACATCAAATAATGGATACTGAATCTAGGGATCATCCAAAAGTACCCACCCAGAAAGAGCATAAACTTCTTGGAAGCTCCGCAACTGACAATCGAAAAGGAAGGATGGACATTGAAAGAAAAGAAAGTACAGGGAAGACTTCAATGTCGATGGCACACACTCAATGGAAAGAGGAAAAAATATTTCCTCATCTTATGTCATGGTATTCGGATGACTGGAAAAGTTATCGATCAAAATATCTAAGAATAGAAAAACCAGGAGAGGTTGAGGGAAGAAGCGGTAGCGAACCAGGGAGAATTAAGAAATGCTCGGGAAAATAATGCAACAACAATAACAATATTTGCATATACACCACCATGGCCCAATATTAATGTGGAAGTCAGAGCAAGGTTTGGAGATAACAATATACTACTTCAAATTAATTAAAGGATCCCATAACCAACTAAGGAAAAATGACCAGAATATATGAGCCCAGCAATAGGAGAGACATGAATTGGATATTAAAGCTAATACATAAATCAGCTTGATAGGTGATAGAGGCAAAACCTATGTCCTTCTAAAACATTAAAGATTAAGACATATATCCCTGGATAAAAAACGACTGAGAAAAATATCATAGAGATATCTAATATTGAAAACCTTAACAGTTCCTTTAAGTGACAATAGACACCAGAATTTTTATATCTTAATACAACATGAGCCAGTGAAAATGCATATCAACCTGAAAAACATGATTTCTAATGAAAAGGGAAACCAATGGTTACTGACCTTATAACCTGAGCAATCTTCGAGAGTAAGAGCGCCATAGATCCCTCATACACAGACCATCACCAAGCCACCAACACAGAAAGAAGACCCGCACAAATAAGGAGAGAGAACTCAGATGTGTGAGGAGGAGGATAATGAGCATAGGGAGATAACGCAATGAAGTGTGAATTAGTCTAGAGACTACCACTATGAGGAAAGAAGATATTCCAGGACGCATAGAGTGAAAGCAGATGAAACCTCCCCACGTAGAGCACGCGAAGGAGAGAAGGCCAAAGGGCCGAAATCATGCGCGGAGGAGAAAGAGTCAGTTAAATAAGCGATGAGGATAAACAGAGGAAGCAACACGTCACAGACCAGGAGTCAGCACAACCAAACACATGCAAGCATGTGATCCTACGAAAGGACAAGTGGAGAGGCTGTAACATGGAGAATAGAGCAGTAGCTCAACATGCCATGGAGAAAATACCTTAAACATCGAGCAGTGATTGGATCGGGCTAAGGCCGGGCGGAAAACTATAACGTGGCTGATGCTCGACAAGCAATTACTACAACAACAAACATGGAAAGGAGCATATGCAGGTGCAAACGATGACATTGGTTGGTTGAAGAGGCGAAGAATTCCACTGGTTGGAATCCATCGCGGCTTTGGGCAGCGCTTTTGCTCTCGCTCAATCCCAAATGATCTGAATTTGTTCAAATCCCTACCAAAAAATGTTTCTACCAAAAGTAGTAAAAAAAAATATTGTTATCTTGCATTGGAAATCTGCTAACATATACATATATATAACCTCTACTCAAATTCTATTTTTACACAATATTACATATATTCGAATACATAAGCTCAAGATAAACATCACAAAAATATATGAATATACTAAATATGAACAAAAAGTATATGTTCTACAGAAGTGAAACGAACACTCAATTAGAGATTTTTATCAAACACAATAAACGAACTAATAAATTAAGAAGATATTGACGTTGTAATGTTTTATGTAATAAAGACACAATGACCTTATTAATTTTAGGTGGTATAATTTGTAACAAAATTATGATATATATTTTTTTAATAATGTGTTTTCGAATGCATAATAATTTAAAGATATTTCAATTAATTAATTACCTTATGCCATTTCAAAATGAATAAAGTATTTGGAAAAACTGATATTAAAAATGTCATTTCAACAATATAAAATTATAATTTAACTAACCATTATATCAAAGACTTTGAAAATAAATATGATAAAAATCTTTCTCGGTGAAAAATGGGTATTTCAAGGTGTATTTCAAGAACCAATAGATTAAAAGTGATGTAATCTAAGTACTGTAAAATAATAATTTAGCTAACTATTACATTTTTTAATAATTTCTATATTTCTCAAAACGAAATGTATTATTTATTATTTGATAATTTATTTTTTATATGATGTAATTTGTTATTTTATATGATGTAATATGTTATTTGATAATATCTATGACAATTTTATAATTGTATCATTCTAGAAATTGAAATTTAATATAAATTTTAAAATGCAAAACAATGAAATAAAGATTCAAAGATACAAAATAATTAAGTACAACAAAAACTAAAAATATAGGGCATATTAAATTTTAAGTTAAAAAAAAATAATTTCCAAAATATTTAACATGAATCTGGGGAGACACTTAAGCCCATTGCACCTTCTTACTTTTACTTTTAGTTGAAAACCTCTTCTTGACAATAGACAAAATTCACCAAATCTACCATTTAAAGAAACCTGTATTGCTGGCTTAAAAAGTTGTTGAAACCATTTGTAGCATCACCAGTACAAAACATTTTTATCGTGACTTCTCTGTCTAACCAGATTTATGACATTTGATATTTATTAAAAAGCTAGATCACTTGAGCCATTAATTTCTTCACTTTACTTCCTAAAAAAGTAGCCATACATAACAATTTTTATTTTTATTTATTTATTTATTTATTATTATTTTTTAACATAGTTGGTTGCTATATTATATTTCAGAAAAAAAGTAAGGAGGTTGAACTCCTGTGGTACATAATGTTATGCCATGAAGAGCAAAGAGTGAAGGAGCTACAAGTTGGACAAAATTCCTCCTTGATCCTACCTTTTGGGCTTTGAAAAAAACTAAACAGAAGTAAATCCTAACAAACTAGAACAACAGAAAGCAACATTTACAAAGCATAATCAATCTATGTTGATGTGGCTGATTTTCCGAGCTGTAGATTCTTCAGGCTTGTCATCAACATCGGGTTGCTTGATGTTTTATGAGATTGTGGGAACTGCATTTCTCTTTTCCATCATATATTTTAGAATTTCAATGGATTCCTCAGTGTGAGTGTACCTATCGGAGAGCTGCTTGAACTGCTGTTGCAGCGAAGAAATTCTGTGGAGAAACAAATTAATGTCAACTTCATATTTTTCATTGATGAGGCGATTTTGATTGTCAATCTTGGCATCCAAGATCTTTTGGTGGACACGTATTTGCTCAAGTTCGGCCTGGAGGTCGGCGCAGTGAAGACAGTCCTCACTCCTTGCCATTACTGTAGTTAGAGGATGATGCTGAGAGTGTTGAATAAACCAGGGAGCGGACGAGAAGAACTACACTTGGAGGCAAACTATGGGACTAAGAGAAATCACGATGCACTAAGGAGAGACTAGAAGTTTAGGGGGCAACTGAGAGGCTTTTGCAAAAGATAGAAGCAAGGGAAAATGCAGGGAGGAGAGTTCAGATCGGGGATTCAAGACTACAGGAAGGGGAGATAACAGGGTGCGAGAGTGGAAGGAAGGGGAGGCATATAAGAAGGGGAAGGAGCGCGGAGGGCCTGTCAAGGGAATGGAGGGAAGAACAAAGGAGAGGCAAGGGAGATCACGGGTGAGGGACAACGGAGGCAGGGAGGGATGGGCGATTGGAAATAAAATGATTGAATGCATGATTGCAAGCATGTTTATGAGATTTTCTAGGAGATGCCAGATCCCAAGGCAAATTTTGGCCTTGAAGCAGATCTGATGAATCTTTGACCAATTCCAAATGTCAGAGTTCTCAGATTTATTGCAAATCTGATTGAAACAAAAGCAATTTTTTGTCATGGTAAATAGTGTTGGGTTTCCACTGTGTTGCAAAGAAGGCTACCCAATGGCCTGGTACAAGCTCTGTCGGCGTGGAGGTTAACTTCCTTGTTGAGGGTATGAAGGATGTGGAGGAAACACAAGTTTGTCATTGATTGGCCCAAAATTTGACATTGGCTAATAGTCTGTTGAAGGAGAACGTTGGGAGATTTCCTGTTCTGAGCCATTAGGTTGATGACTACCGCTGAGTCTCTGAATATCAGAGTTGTACCTATACCAAGTTTATTGAGCTGGATGAGTCCCTGATATAGGGCCAAAGCTTCGGCCCTATTGTTGGATATGGGCCCAAGTCTCCATTCATAAGAGACTATGCAATCCCCGTTGGCATTGAAAATGACTCCTCCTGTTCCTGCAATTCCGAGATTTGATTTTGAAGCACCATAAAAAAAGGGATAATAACTGTTGCCGTTTTTGAGCCATATTGAAAACTCTTCTTCCTTTAATCTAATTTTCCATTTATGGTTTACATTGTTATGCCTGTTGCTAGTGGTGTTGCCATTCTTGTTACTGTTGCTTTTATCTAGCAGGTAACCAATGAAATTCTGCTTTTCAATGCTGAGATCAATAATAAAGTTTCTTTGGTTTTTGACAGAGATGGTTTCTAGAGCGAGGCTCCTTGCCTTGTTGCAGAGATTTCTTGTGGTCGATTCCTTTTCCTTGAATACTTTGTGGTTTCTAGCCAGCCAAATGTTCCACAACATAGTGTAAGGAAGGGTATCCCATACCCTTTTAACTATGTTATTCTTCTTTTGCTGCCATGGATAATTCTTTTTCCATTGATGCAGAACTTCTCCTATGGAGTCCTGATTATTCCAAGGAATATGGTTGGTGTAGGATAAATTTATCTAGCAGGTGATAGCAAAGGGACAGGCAATGGAGAGTTGCTGAATGGATTCTTCGGCAACTTGACAATTGGGGCAGCGAGAAGGGCCAGTAATGCCTCGCTTTTTCCAATTTTTTGCAGTAAGGATTTTCCCCTTAAGAAGAGTCCAAAGGAGGAATTTAATTTTAGGAAGGGCCTCATATTTCCAGACAGTTTTCCAGTGAGTCCATATGGGCGTGGGATGGTTACTGTTGCAGATGTACTGATGGGTAGCTTGGATAGTATATTTAGATCTAGATGGATCTCAGCGAAATCCATCTAAATCATTATTTTTTATAGGAGCTATAGTATATATATGAGATTGAAGAACAAAGAAACTTGCCTTGAGATCATTGGGAATGGCTGGAAAGGACCACCCTAACCATAATTGGGATTGGGGATCCCACTGGGAAATCTAATCCAAGTGATGGATGCCTCTGCTATCAAAAAAGGAGAGAATGGGATTGACTCCATCATGACTATTTATATGTTGCTGGCCCATAATTTTATCAGATCCAATATTAATATCAACACCTCCCTTGGGGACTTTAGAAGTGTTTTGAGCCATGAAAGGAATTGCTATTTTGCATAAACGCCAAATTTTAGAACAATCTCTGTTAGGAATGTCTTGATCAAGAAGCTGCTGCCTTGGGAAGTTTAAATATTTAACTTCCAACACCCTTTTCCACCAGGCAGAAATGCCGGTTATAAGTCTCCAAGCAATCTTGCCTCCGAACGCTAGATTGAGGAATTTGGGAGATCTGATTCAAGACCTCCTCGGTCTTGGGACTGAATGACCTGCTTCCAATTAACCAAATTGAATTTCTTTTTGTCATTTTTCCCTCCTTGCCAAAGGAATTGGCGGAGGATGACTTCCATTTTATAGTGAAAATAGGCCGAAGCTTGAAGGAGAGTGAATTGGTATAAAGGTAGAGAGGAAATACCTGATTTTAAGAGGATGAGGTGACCAACTGGGTTGACCAAATGGAGCCCCATTGTTGCACTTTTCTCTTCATCTTGTCAATAACAGTATCCAAAACTTCAGTCTTCAATGGACCTACACTCACTGGCATGCCCAAATAAGTGAAGTGAGTCCAATCATAGTTGCAAGAAACTCCAAAGGTATTGGCAATATTGTGAAGGACCTGTGCTGTAGTATTCCATCCATAAATGCAACTGTTTAGCTGATTGACCAATCCACTAGAGTATCTCATATATTTATCTAAAAGAACTTTGAAGTGCCGGGCTATTATGATGGAAGCTCCTCCAATTAGCAAGGTGTCATCAACAAATTGTGAGTGATTTAAATTCTTAACTCCATTCCCAAATTTAATGCATGTGATGAGGCCAACCCTCCGATTGAAATCCAATGCTTTGCTAAAGGATTCAGCCACCAGAATAAAAAGATAAGGTGAAAGAGGGCAACCTTTTCTAAGACCTCGGGATGATTGGAAAGCATTTCCCGGTCTGCCATTGACAAGAGGGGAGATCCAGGGCCCAGAAATGCAAGCTTTAATGAGGTTTAAAAAGACCGCATCAAATCCCATCTTCTTTAGAATAGTGAGGAGGAAGAAGTGCCTTACTTTGTCGAAAGCATTAGCCAAATCGAGTTTAAGAATAAACCCTTTCTCATTTCTAGATTGACTCGAATGAATAGCTTCTTGGACAAGGAGGATAGAGTCAATGATTTATCTATTGGTCAAGAATCCCCCTTGATTTTCAGAGATGAGAGAAGGGAAAAGGGATTTAAGACGAGAAGCAAGGATTTTGGTCAAGATTTTGTAAGAGGAGTTGCAGAGGGAGATGGTCCAGAATCAAGCAAATGAAGAGGGTCGATTTTGTTTGGGAATGAGAGTAAGATGAGTGGCATTGGTGTAACCTCCAATTTTACCCTTTCGTTGAACCCATTTGAGCATTTTGGTCAAGTCTTTTTTAATAACTCCCCAAAAGGCTCGATAGAAATAGATGGGGAAGCCATCTGGGCCTGGAACTTTATCAGGCTAGAGTGTCCAAATCGTTCTTCTTATTTCTTCCTCATCAATCTCTTTGTTCAAACTGTCATTCATTTCCTTGCTGATCTCGATAGGAAGATATTGTAGCAGATTTGAATAGTCCTATTCTTCTTTTGTTTCGGTTAGGAGATCTCGGTAATGATCTATGGCTACCTTTCGGATGGCATCTTGTGTGTTTTGTCGATTTCCCTCAGCATCCAAAATAGAATTTACATTATTCCTTATTTTTCAAGTGGTGGTCTGCTTATGAAAAAAGCTAAATTCTTATCTCCCCCTTGCAGCCAAAGTTGCCTCGACTTTATCCTCCATTTAAGTTCCTCTTCTCTGTTTGCACGACACAACTGCAAATAGAGATCACTTTCTTGCTCTTTGTTCTCCTGGGAGAGGCTGCGCTCTTCTATTATTCTTTGAATACAATCTAGATTGTTCTTGATCTCCTTATTGATCTTCTCGGGCTCCTTGTAGCTAGTTTTTGCCCATTCCTTTATAACCTGCTTGGTTTTTCTTAGCTTGATTTCCCAAATGAAACCAGGGGCACCTTCAACATGTTGGTTCCAAGTGTATTGTACGATCTATTTGACTGTTGGAATGCAGTTCTAGAGAGAACTGTACTTAAAAGGAATGGGTTTGAGAGAGCAGTGGGTTTCCAAAGTGAGAGTTATAGGATAATGGTTAGATGCTGAAAAAGGAAGGATGCTGGCATACCCAATAGAGAAGGAGGACAAAAATGTAACATTGATTAATATTCTGTCAAGCCTTTCCATAATATTGCCTTTGCCCAACCTGCAATTGCTCTAAGTATACCTTCGATTTTTTGGAGCAACATCGATGAGATCATGGTCTTGCATAATGTTTTCTAAGTGAGTTCTGTAGGGATCAGGGGAAAAACTACCTCCTCTTTTCTCATTGGCATGAAGAATAAGATTGAAGTCTCCCCCAAAAATAATGTTAGAGCTTTCTTCTGCATCTATGTTGGCTTTGAGATCATCCCAACAACACTCCTTCTCTCTGAAATGATTAGGAATGTAGATATTATAGATGACTGCAATTTGTTTATCTACTTTGTTTTCTAAAACAATGTTGATCTAGTGTTGATTAACAGTTTCCGATCTGTAGTTCCATGTGTTGTGATTCCATAGAGTTGTGATTCCTCCAGAGGCTTCTCTTGATTCACTAATGCTACCTTTGTATTGCCTCTGCTGTTCAATAATTCCAATCATTTCCTGCTGGCCTTGCTTTGTTTCCTGTAACAAAAAAATTCCCGGTTTTTCACAATGAATAAGATCTCTTAGGGATGTAACTTTGGAGGGGTGCCCTAGTCCCCTACTATTCCAAGACAGAACTTTCATCATTGGGTATGTGGGGTACGGAGAGGTGATCACCCCCCTGGGTCCTTATGGACTGTCTCTTTATCATATTTCCCTAGAATGTAAGATTCTATGGGATTCTAAATACCCATTGCTATATCTTTCTGAGCATTCTCATCTCTATGTTGCTTAGCAGATTTCCTACCTGGCCCATGTTTCTTATATGAATCACTAGTATCTCCATGATCTTTGGAAGAACTCCTGGTAATCCTGATAAGGGGAGGATCAAGGGAAGTTTGAGAGGAGATAACCAGAGGAGGAGAGGATTTAGTGGTATCTGTTTGGATCAAAGGAGGGGGGAAGGGATCCTGGGGAGGAATTTCAGGAGGGGATAGAAAAAAGAAAGGATTGGATGAAGAAGGGAGCGGAGGTTGAGATGGGGTGGGGAGGGTAGATAAGGAAGGGGAGGAAGAAGAGGGGTGAGCTGCATTAGAGACTGGAGGGCCTGCTTTAGGGGGAGCTTTGGACATGGTAGCTGACTTCTTTTTCTTAACTGTTTCCCATTGTTCTTCTTGTGAGTTATTCTCTACATCAACAAGTTTTGGTACAACGATTGGCAAAATCACCATATTCATGACATACCTTACATTTGAATGGGATTTGCCCATAATCCAGCTGCTGAATATGGCTCCAATCGTTCACTTTGAGTTTGATGGCTTCAGGAAGGCCTTTGCTAAGGTCCACTTCAACACAAATACGTGCATAGGCTTGCATATTATCTTTTGGCTCGCTGCGATCAATGTATCTACCAACTGCGTTCCCGATTGCTCGAACCAATTCATCTCCCCAGCAATGAAGGGGGAGGTGAGGCAGCCGGACCCAAACCGGAACAACACTGGGTACATCCAGTTCTGGGTCAAAATTTGGTGTCCATTTATTGAGATACAGGCCTCTAGAATCCATGAAATAGGGCTCGTTCCTGAAGATTAAGTCCTTATCTTCTCTGGATTCAAAATGAAAGGTAAAGTACCCCTTCCCACAAAATCTAATGGATATTTTGCCTTGAATTTTGTCGGACCAGTTTCTTTCAACCCATCTTTGCACAGTCTTTGGAGATGGCCAGAGGCCCGTGAATTGACCAATGAGTCCTTTTTCTGCTAGGGAAAGGATAGCCATGCAGGGAAGGGCTGGAGGTAAGTTAACTTCTTGTAACACATCTAGCTTTTTAACGAACTTGGATATTGTTGGACGAGGGCGCTGCGAAGGCAAAGACTTAACCAGATCAGAGAAAACTTGTTGAGGATTAGCCATCTTTGGTGAAGCATCCGGAGGGGCCATGGTAGGAGGCCGAAGGCCAAGGCAATCACGCGACTGGATGACCTAGAGGAGGCAGAGCAGGGCGCACACAACAATTCTTCATTTTTTGCTCATAACATTTTATTTTTTGCTAATATAAAATATTTCCAATAGGCATCAAATACAATATGAATATAATTTAATTTAATTTTACTTCACACTAATTTTACACATTCTTCCATTATTATCCTTCGTGTTTTGTACCACCAGCGAGCATGTTGCTTTGGGATTGTCATAAAACGGTGGATTTAATAGGGCCTGTGAGATTTTTCACAAATCATTAAGGATCTTTATAGAATCACAACTATCGAGTAGCTGACACCACAAAATTATAACAATGTTTATTTCACCTTGATTCATCCTGTCAAATCATAGTTCTCCAACATTGCAGACACAAGAAATATTAAAAATATTTAGCAAGTCTTTGGTTTTCTGTAATATTTTTTTATATGTAAGAATGGTTGGCTGGTTAGTCATGGATATTTCTGAAAGGGAGGTATGATTGCAGTGTATGAATTGACATGGTGACCATGGCCACATTTACGTCATTGGCGTGTCTATGAGATTTGCATGGTCACGACTGACGCAATGGTGAGTTCCATCCTTCCTCCTTCAAATACAAGACACTCAATTTTCAGAAAAGTTAAAGTTTTCGTAATACCAACAAAAAAAATACAAAGTTAACTAAGATGGTGGCTGTATACTGCCATTAATCCATCAACGTGCATATTATCATTACATAATAAGACTCTAACCAATTAGAATGTAAAAAAAAAAGAAAAAAGAAGAAGGTAAACATTGGAAAAGATCATTTAATGTTTGGTAAATTTAAAATTAATGTCAACGTCAATGTTTTTTGAATATATTATTACCCTCCGGCAGCGGGAATAATAAGTAAAAATAAATTTTATCTAGTTTAAAATATGCTTAATTTATCTATAATTTTGTGTTTTAAGTAAGAAAATCTATCATAATTCTAATTTATTTGAAAATATAACAACTATACCTAAGAAATAAAATTAATAAAACTAATATAAACTAATTATATATCATTTCAAAAAATAATAATTTAATATTAAAAAATAAGCATTAAAAGCGAAAACGGCCTGCAAAGTATGACTCTAGGCAAATCCAATGCGGTCTACCAAAGACCTTTGTACTGTGGATACGAATATTTAATGTGTGGGAATTTAAATTAAGCATTAAAAACAGAAAATGAACATTTACTTTCATTCCATAATTTATTTCATTCATTCCGTGAAAGGGACAATCAGGTTTTTTCTGTTAATAATATCTCTAAGACGAAGACACAAATATCGGGCAAAGAGAAACGTTTGAAAAATAAATTAAAGAACATCGAATTCCGACAATTGACGTGATTTATCGTTCGTTTGGTCTCGTCCCTCTTCCGCTTTGTGTGGATTGAGCCAGTCAATGTTGTTGGTCAATCCCATAGATCTGGAGCTGATGATGCCCTGAAAGGTAGGCGAAAGAAGTAAAACCCAACTTAACTTTACTGAGCGAAACAACAATGTGGGGTTGCAGGTTCGAATCTCAACAACATTTACATTAATCTGTCTGTTATCTTCTCTTGTTGGGGCACTCGAAGGAAATAAAGTATGGTTTTCTGGGAGGGATATGTGAGCGATGAAACAATGGGGGCGTTGGCGCCGATTGTTGTGTACTGGATATATGCGGGAGCTTATCAGATGTTACCGCCATTAGATCGTTATTGCATGCATTCTCGCAAGGAAGAAGAGCTTCACAATTTGGTGTCTCTTCCCACAGTAATTAAAGTTAAAAATGTGGGCCGTTGTACACTTCTATTAATATGTCAAAGTACATATTATCATTACAGAATAAGACTAACCAATCAGAATGTAGAAAATTTAGATTTAAAAAAAAAAAATTCAAAGATTAACATTAAATAAGATCATTTAATTTTTGGGAAATTTAAAATTAATGTCAACATCAATGTTTTTTGAGTACGTTATTACCCTGCTGTGGCAGAGAATAATAGAATATTTCAATGTCAATTACATATATATTATACCAGCCTAAATCCATCTTAACTTTCGATCTACCAAGTGCCTAGAGAGATCACATATCTTTTCACTCTAAAAGATGTTTCCATCTCAAGATCATATTTGATCCCTCTCGGTGCTTGGCAGATCCAGAGTTAAGATGGACCTAGGCTGTAGGTTATAATAAAATTGTGACTTAAATTTTTTAAATTTAACAATAGATTGAATTTTATAAACCAATATTGAATTAGTTAAATTGTATTTTTGAATAATTTATTATTAATGATATTTATATTAAAAATTGAATGAGTTACACATTTTCGTCTTATTAAGGACTAACTAAATTATTTTACTTTTTATTATTTTTTCCTTATCAGTATTGAAATATTTTACTAATTAAGTTAGATTGAATATTAATGAACTATCTAAGCAATAGAAAAATATTTATGGTAATTATACAATGATATTTTCAACCATACTAAATTTTGTAATTTATAAAAATATCTTTGAATTTTTTTTTTTAAGTAAGTCATTTTGCATGCAATTTCATATATAAAAGTTTGATATAAGTTCACCAATACATAATCTATAGTTAATATTATTTCATAAAAATAAAAGTCACGATAATAACCATCTAACAATCATAAACATCATCTAAGATACACATTTAAATTCACTACCATCATCTTATTATATACACCTCTAGCACATATAAACGTCATTAGCTAGCACAAAAGTCTAATAATCTAACAGGGCATCATTATCGTGATCATATCTAACATAACACACACATTCTAATCTAACATCATCACCATAGACACCCTCAAATTAATATAAATCTCATGTCAAATAATTGCTATCACATACACATCTATCTGCAAGCACATTAAATGAACATATCTAACATGACCTAACAATATACATATCAATACCAACATATAAATTAAGTACATAAACATGAACAAAAAAATGCACCATATACAAACAAGTCAAATAAGTTCAATCAAATATCCAATAAAACAGACGTAGTGCCAGGGTGGTCTGCAGTCGAAGATGATGGATGGTCAACTATTGCATGATCAACGTCTGTCGAACTCAGTTGACGTGGAGGATGAGGTGGCTATTTTGCATGAGTAAAAGACGATGGATGGTCAACTACGTCTACGCCCTCAACGTGGTCTAGCAAAATCTGAGGTGGAGGAGGAAGTGGTTGGTTTTCTTTGTCAAGAGAAACATAAGGCACATCCTCTAGCTCTGACATCTCGTCATCAAGCGACTTAGGAGGTGTACTGCTAGATGGATCACTGACACCTTGATGACCATGATCCAATGGGGTGGTACTACTTGAAGCATCATGATCACCACCCTCATCATTATGATCATGATTATCACCCTAATCATCATCACCACCACCCTTATCTAATGTATCTATTACTACATGATGCTGGCAAGTATCCCTCATCGTTGTCATTACCCTACTAGCTTTGATGATATGTTGTATAAGAGACGTCATTTCCCGCAGAGAATCCTAGTACAAACCCACGAAACTAGGATCTGTTGTGATATCTTGAACCCTCGCAAGGAAGACTTTTTGGCCAATTTTTCGTAGTAGTCCATCCAAACTTATAAACCATCCCTACAACCCCAGACGCCCACACCCCCTTAAGGATGTGCCTCGCCTTCTTGAGCCTCGCCCATTTCCTCATCTCCTCCGACATTTGGTGGGGGAGGAGGTGGGGAGGAGGTATGTCCCCATCGAATGTGCTGATGTTTACAAAATATATAGTACAAAAAAATAAGTAGACAATTTCATTAAACAATTTAATAAAACAAGTTAAAAAACGTTCTAGAATAAATTTTATTCTAATTCATTAAAACAAGAAAATGAAACTAGATTAATTTAAAGAAAACACTAATATTACCTCTTTCATTTGGAGGCTTAGCCTATATGAAGAAGATGTTAGTACACCCTCTCCAGTAAATCACCGTGTACGGAAATGCAAACGTGACAAATATGTGGTCTTCCTCACTACCCAGTAGCGCCAGTGCCTTTGGAGAAATCTTGGCCGGAAGCTCCAGCAAGCCCCTCTTGGGCATTATTTTCCCCCACATGCACATCTAGACCTGAGTGATCGGCCTAGGAGGGAGACGGTTAAATGTAGGCCTCATCTTTGGAAACATCTCAAAAAATACACAAAAGGGCTCATAAGTGAAAGGGAAGGTCTCCCTCCCATGTTTGAGTGCACGAAATCTATTGAAATCCATGTAAAACTACCTCAAAAAAATGGCAGACCATCTGATGCAATGTGGCATATGAATCAAAGCATCAACATAATACAAAAGAGGGAAACTAATGCATTGACCATCACTACTATAGTGTTCAATGGTCATGACTAATAACAAGAGGAACCTAACCTCCTCTGCAACAAAAGAAGAAATATTTAGTTGTCCACCACAGACCTGAAAATATGATGGACGAACCGCATGAGGCCTGACATATCTATGAATGTATGGAAACTGACTCTCAATTGCAACACCATGACGGACATCAGGGAACTGGAGAAAATCCTTCCCTCTCCTGGATATTCCAGTGATAAAGTATATGTCCTCCTCAGTGAGCCTATACCACGTCGTAGGACCAACATGGAAAGTTTTCTCTTGGGCATTCAATTGATGGATCAAATGCGCCAATAAAACAGAGCGAACCTTCAAGGGTGTAGCCTCCTCATAGTACTTGAGGAGGCATACATTGATTAAGAGTGCTCGAGTTGCTGCAGTAATAGGGTGAGGGCATAAATCCATCTCCCTCTCTCTGGCCTACAATGTTCAGGCCATATTATACGGGTCTGCCTGTTGTTGTTGTTGTTGCTTCTTCCTCTATTGAAGTCTCTACTACATGATTGACATATAAAATTCATCAACTTCATACATAAAATACATTTTTATTATTATTAAATGAAACATGCATTTTATAAATATGGGAAAATAAAATAAAAAATCACAGATGCGTACAAAACATAGTCATACATTGGCGTTGGTGCGGTTTCAACTACAACTGCATCGCTACTGGTATGCACATAAGTATGACACACAACTATTGGTTCACAAATTTAACTTTCGATAGTGGTGCGACACACTTTTGCACCAATGCACACATATAGCCTTTTCACACCAGTACGAACGATCAGGTTATCGAACACACTGAGCTACAACTATATTAAAAAAAAAAAAAAAAAAATTGCGGTGCATTTGGTAAATGTAAATGCACCAAGTGTGACGCACCTACGCAAAAACTATCATATCTCTCCCAGTGCATTTTCATTTACAAAATGAACCACAACAATTGCGGTGTGTTATGTTCATGCACTGAGTTGCAGTACATCTTGTAAATTTACATGGCGCACTGTGCGCAGTGCGAGCCGAACATATCGAGTGCACTGTACGGTGTTTTTTTTTTCTTTCAAAATAGTGTCAAAATTAACACAATTTGCAATTCTAATTCACTAAAAACTCAAATTACAAAGAAACATAGACATTAATTGGACATTTGGTCATTGGGGAGGCATTTTGGACACGTCATGCAGAAAAAAAATAAAAAAAATTTAACACTGTTGAAAAAATTGGAAACTCAAACAATGAGCATGGTATGAAAAGTTGGCGAGCAAGAGAAGCACCAAAAATTGCATGTGACTAGAGTGGCATTTGTGCTTCAGAGCTCTCCTGCACTGTAGATGGTAAAAATGAAAATTACGGTCAAGAGGAATTTTTTATGTAACCCTCCTTCGGTGCGTTAGGTAATTGTATCGGGGCAGGATATATCCAAAGGGACCGCGTTTTTTTTTTTTTTTTGCATATCGCTGTGTGTTTCATGAGATGCCCAAGGACATTTCTATACATGTACCGCACTGGTGTTGTGGTTTTACTATATCACCACTCTAATTTTAGAAATTAAAAAATGCCTAGGGGTGCTCTTTAGAAGCCTCGAGGTGGTTTAGTACATTTACCACACCAGAGCGTCGTTGGAAAATAACACCACATTTTTTTGAAATTTAAAACTATATCAATGCTCCTTAGTGGTCGTTTTTTTACATGAAGGGCATCGTTTTTATTTTATTTGTTTTTTGTTTTTTTTTTCACGGTGCACCATGTTATATGAAGCACCAGTGCATTTGTACATTTTATACGCATCATCCAAAAAACATCCACCCACCCACCTCTGCTAGTGACCTCCACCACAAACATATTTTTGGGCTATTTTTAAAGGGCCTTCCACAAAAACCTCCGCTAGAAGTTCTTTTCCTTATAGTGAATTGAAGTTTTTACTCTATTATATAACCATCAGAATATTATTCTTATGTGTTTTCTACAATAGCGAGACTCAAAATATCCAGTGAATGTCGTAAAGTTTGTTATACCCTTTCTTTTTCTTCTACCACCATGGTCAACCTAAATAGTTACCTACATTAGTTGGAAGCTATCTTATTGACTATAAATATGAAAGGCATTGTCTTGTAGTCCATAAAAGAGGAACTTGTTTGAATCAAAATCTTTATTTCAAAAACATTACTAGAGCCTTGACATAGTTTTGTAGCTAAAAACTATCTCAAGGATACAACCTAGTTTTCATAGCATATCAAAATTATTTTTAATCAACAAGTAGGTTGGAAAGAAGTGCCCCTTCCCTATGTTCCTAACATACTACCATATTAAAATCACCAAAAAAAGAGCCATGGAAGGTCTAACAATGCAATTGCAAACCTGCATTAAAAGGCTACATGCTCCCCATAATAAAAAGAATTACATATATTGGCTAGGATAATGAGTTGGTTGTCGAAATTGAGTTATATCCAAAGTAGTCATTGACAAGGATTTACACCCCATTCTACATAGAGATCCACAATCTGAGAAACAACCAACACAAAAATCTCCCCTTTCCCTTCCACATCATTAAAAAAGATGTGAGAGATGCAACCTCATATAAAGCATAAACCTCATGATTTTGACTTCTTGCAAGCAAAAAATATTCATCCCACCAATAAAAGTTAGCTAATTTATTAAATTTAAGTATCTTAATCTTGGTTTTATCAATATTAATGGTAGGGTCATTTTTTTGCACAATATTTGAAGAACTTCTAGTTTCTATCGAAGATCTTTAATAACTTTTTCAAGGAGAACAATATCATTGGCACATAAGAGGAGGACACCGGTGAGCTAACCATTTCAATAACAATGCATCTCTCATTTTCTATATGTTTCTCAATTTTGTTGATAATACTAAAATGTGTGGGAGAAAGGGGGCACCCTTGGTTAATATCAACATTACAATACATTTCTATTGACCACTCATTATTGTATTGCATCTTAGCAATAACCTTCCAATAGAGCTTAAGCACAACACCATGGAGCTCATGAGGGATACCAATTTCTTCCTATCTTTCTCATATCTTAGCTTCAAGTATAATACCAAAGGTTTTTGTAAGATCAATGAAACAATATACATAAATTCTTTTCTGTCTCTATAATCTAATTCTAATGGTGGCAAGGTGATATGTTGTAGTATGTTGTTTCTTGAATCTCTCTTTCCCATTGGCCCTTTTATTATGTCGTCAAGCCATTGACTATTTTTTTCTTTCAATAATCAAGACAAATAATCTTACTAAAAGGGGTCTAATCATGATAATTGCGTAGTTGGATGAGTCATGATGCTTTATGGATAATGTTGGACGAGTCATGATGGATTAACTTAGGTAGTTGAATTAAATTGGGTAGTTGGATGAGTCATGATGGTTTAACAACAACTTTGTCATTATCAAAATAACCCAATTTAACTTGTAATTACCTAAGTGACTTCATTTTAGGAGTTCTAAACTTCATCAATCTATTACTCACAAAGGATTTCCCTAGTATGAATAAAGAAAATAAGTTAAAACGAGTCAATAAATTCTTGTTAACTACCTCTTCTCATCTTTTTTTGTTACTTAACCCAACATAACATAATATTTTTCGTAAGGAAAGCTTTATGGGATTTTCCTCTCCCCTAGAGTATTTAGATGGAGGGTGGTTCAATTTCCAACTAGTGGATGGAGGGAAACTTCATTATCAACCACAAGAGAAATTCACAACCTTATACTCAACAAAAATCAAACTTTAATGAGATTAAAATAAGAGATCTCACATCAAACCTTGCCTTGAAACAATTCATTCAATTCAATTGAGCTAACCTATCTAGTGATTAATATGACACGATATAGATCTAATATATATATTATATATCTATAAGAGGTAGGTTTTTTTTTTTTTTTTTTTTTTTTTTTTTTTATTTTTGTGGGGGGGGGGGGGGGGGGGGGCGCGGGGTGTTGTAGAAATCTATTGTCTTGGAGTAGGTTAGGAAAATCTTTAAATAACTAGGTAAAATAGTATGGCATATGGTAAAGGTTAAAACTATCTCAAAGTCTCTCCCTCAATAAGAAAATTATTGGGACTCTAACAATAACATTTGACATTTGAACCTCACTACTAGAGACTTCTCCTCATTCAGAAAAAAATAAGCCCTTCTTTGCATTCATTATTGGAGTTTAGATATTTTCACTTCCTAAGAGAATTCAACACCATAGCAGATAATATTTCAAATCAAGAAACAAGAATACCCTTTAGAACCCTATGGATCAATGAAGCTTCCCTCCTCCATTTGGTTCCATGAAGACGCTTTGGAACCATGAGAAAAAATTAACTTGTCCTATAACATTCGCAAACAAAAAGGCAACATGTGGTGTAGGTTTTATAGGTACATGGAGGATGTGTTTCATCAAGTGTACTGGCGACATTCCCATTCGTGTGCATTAACACTCTAGTTATGCTGTCATCCTCTAATTGTGCGCACAAAATGGAGCAGTACACATGGCG
Organism: Pinus taeda; assembly: GCA_000404065.3. Taxonomy (NCBI): domain Eukaryota; kingdom Viridiplantae; phylum Streptophyta; class Pinopsida; order Pinales; family Pinaceae; genus Pinus; species Pinus taeda. Next base: position 1,841 of record APFE030378338.1, on the reverse strand, counting down.
TATCAATGTCACAGGTGAATTAATTTTCTCATGGGAATGAAATCAAATGAAATTTTAACGTCCACGAGACTATATATAGTCTATGGGACGACTAGCTTCCTGGTTTTTGGCCTTTTGTAATTCAATCCTCATATTATTTAAATTAATGATGAGCTAACCCAACCTTCTAAAAGTCCCCTCACTAAAAAGACAATGCCAAGGAACCGATGTTAACATACCACTGTAATTGTCTCTGATGTGTCTGAAAGAATCACATTCCAAAATGAAATGTTTTCCCAATTCCATTGCCCCAGAAGTGCAAAAAGTACACACCCGTTCTTCCCAAGCTTCTTTAGGACTTTTCCACTGACTTGTTTCACACCATAGTTGATGCGAGTTAGTTCTTAACTAAGCAATAAGAATCTTTTCTATCCATGGAATGCTAGCTCCAATGTACTACTTTTGTTGGAGATCACAAGTGGGGTTGAATTCTTGAACATAGTAATTCTTGTTTTTACCCAACTCTTTTCCCCATATACGCTTATGAAACTTCTCCATAACAAAACTCTTTAAATCCTTGCTATTTGTGGAACATGCATTGAGGTAAATATTCCATTTTTGCATCCATTTATTGTTTTGTCTCATCCATGATTTCTTTCTTTCACTTATTCCTTCATTGAAGATAACTTTAGGCCACTACCTTCTCCCATTTTCTCAATTATTTGTAGATACCGTATGAGACGCACCATAGCAATTGCTTCGATGGAAGTTACTCATGTTTCACTCATCATTATCTCATAAGAAACCAAACTTTTTATTTTAAACTTGCTCATGATCAAGCATTGTTGGATTTTCTCAACTTGCTTCCATTTTGAGACAGGGATGTTGCTAGCCCACAATTCACACCCATATAATATCACTGGACAAACTAGGAGCCCAAAAAGCACTTTAATTATTTTCCAATCCCATGACTCTGTGCCTCTACATCCTTTCTGCAGTGCTCCCAATTAAGCTTGTTGTTGAAATCATTCTCTAGGTACTTGTATTCATTTACTTCTTCAAGAATGTTGCCTTCAAAGAAAAACGTATGTTGTCTCTGCTTCTTTTTATTTGAGAAAATCATTATTTTGGTCTTGTTGGTATTGAATTGCATCCCCATTGCTTTACAAAAATTCTCAATGGCATATAGGTGCATCTGCAATCTCTGGGTCGATTTAGCAATCAATACAAGGTCATCAACATATAAAAGAAGATTTATCACAAAATCCCCCAACCGAACACCATCCCGACCTTGCAGATTTAGCCACTCTTCCAATTTATCAATATATAAACTAAAAAGAGCCACATGCATTGCAACGTCAGGATTTTATGGTTAGTAATCATGATTGGATTTGGGAGGATATTATGGCAGAGCATAAGATGTTAATATAGAGACAAAACAACGAGATCAATAGTTTGCTAAGGTAGCTGGAAGAGTTGTGGTTGAAGGAAGCTCTACCCTCCATGTCAGCAACCCCCTCATCATATTCAGTGAATTTGGCCTATCCACCCATGGTTCAACTTGGCTTCAAAATCATCCTGGAAAATTTGGATGTAAGGGAAGTAACGTGTTGGGTTCCTATAATTCTAGTGATTACCCCATTACTATTGTAGTTATACCCCTTATTTATATTGTTGTGCCCCTATTACCCACATATTGTTATTTCTGTGCCCCATAGAATCCCTCTATTATTATTTTTGTGGCTTTATATTATTATTGTTAGGTCAGCTGGATTATATTGTGACTTCTTAGACTCCTATATATAGAAAGGAGGTTTTGTCATTTGTATCATCCAAGAATTGTTCATTTATGTAATGTAAAG
>APFE030378327.1:184523-217908 GCA_000404065.3 Pinus taeda | reverse complement strand
AAAAATTATATATACATATTATATTATTGATAAAATCACCTTCCATTTTTCCTATGTATCATGGGGATTCGCCCATTTACTATATATATAAATTTAGGGAGGTTCTTAAAAGTTTCCCTGCCAATGACAAGAAGGCTATGTAGCATTTCCTAGGTAAGATTAAATTTCTACGCAAGTTTATTTCTGATTTTTCTTAAATAGTGAAGCCTTTGCAAAACATGATAAAGAAATATACACTATTCAAAATGGAATCAAGGAGAGAAGGATGCTTTCGATCGTATCAAGAAATCCACCATTGAAGCCCCCGCTCTCTATGGCCCTTATTTCAACTAAGATTTCATTTTGTATACCTTTTCCTTCGATTCATCTCTAACAGTCGTGCTGACACAAAAGGATAGCCAAGGAAACGAACGACCCATATCGTTCATGAGTACTAGTTTGTAGGGGTTAGAGATTAACTATCCTAATATGGACAAACATTCATATGTGGTTTACAAAGTTTTCAAACAATTCCAACCTTACATTCTCAAGAATCATGTGATAGTGTTTGTGCCTCATCCAACGATAAGTTCATTATTTGTGTAGCAAGATTTAGGTGAAAGAAGAGCTAACTGGATGACTTGCCTTAAGGAATATGATATGGAATTGAAGACTTCTCACACAATTAGTGAGCATGGACTATGTAAACTTGGTGTTGAAGCTTTCGATCAACGAGATGAAGAACATGTAGGATGGCAACAAGAAATTGAAATGTACCAGAATGATATAGTGCCAACATCCAATTCTTCATCATCCTAGTATACTAATCGGAACCAATATTTAGGGCAAGGGACTTTGTCTCCCAGCTTGTTCGTGAAACTAAAAAGGGCCATTAGACTTAATGTTGCATATTACCAGTTGGTCTAGGGTAATATGTATCGTAAGCCTTACAATGACATATTACTCAAATGTATACAATCTGATGAATCTGAAAGGGTGTTGAAGGATCTGAATGATGGGTCAATAGGTGGAAATTATGCCGAGAACACAACAACACACAAGATCATGAGGGTTGGCTTCTATTGGCCTACTTTATTCAAATATTCCCACACATATGTGTGGAAATTCCCTATCTGACAGAAGTGAGCTGGAAGGGAATCATGGTCCGCTGCACCATTTCAGCCCATTGCAGTGGAGGAACCTTTTCAACAGTGGGGGTTGGATTTCATTAGGGAAATAATACCTCATTCATCGAAAAGAATAGGTACATACTCATAGTGACAAATTATTTCACAAGGTGGGTGTAAGTTGTGCCACTACGTCAAATCAATGAACAAGAGTTAATTCATTTCCTTAATCAAAACATCATAATCATGTCTGGTGTTCCTACCTCCCTCGTGTTTGATAATGCTGCTTACTTTTCATCATTTTAGTTTTATGATTTTTGTTTGGAAAATGGTATTGTTTTGAAATATTTTGCTAATTATTACCCCAAGGCAACGACTTAGTTGAATCCACTAATAAGAACCTGGTTTTCATCGTTAAGAAAACCTTGTTGTCACAACAAAAGAATTGGCACAATTCCCTAACCAATGCCCTCTGGGTTGATCGTGTCACACCAAAACCATCTCTTGGAACTGCTCCTTACTTCCTAGTATATGGGAAGGAAGCAATCCTACCATCAAACTTGTACCTACCTGCCTTACAATCGTCACAAGAATCTTTGGATACACCATGTCCCACCATGCAAAACCGAATTGATACCTTACATAAACTTGAGGAAGAGAGGCACAAGCACAGAGAAAAAATTTTGGTATATCAAAACCAAATCTAGAGATGGTTCAATAAGAAATTTGTAGGGAGAATTGAGTTTAATGTAGGTGACCTTGTCCTGAAATGGGATAAAGCCCGTGAGGATAAAGGTGAAAATACAAAATTTCAATCCATGTGGATTAGATATTTTCAGGTCAAAGAGAGACTTGGTCAACATACCTATCGCCTACAAACCCTAGATGGGAGGATTGAACCTCTTCCCATAAATGGCCAAGATCTAAATTCTACTTCACCTAGTAGCTCTTGTAGTTGCCTGCTCACTCTTATACATATCTCTTTTTTTCTTTTTCTATTTTCAGTTCCACATCTCATTTAGTTCCATCCATTTATTGGATGCTTTTTACATTATAATATCCTATTGTATATAAATAAAAGGTTTTTCTTATAAAAAAAGATTACTAGGACACTATCGTGAACTGAATGAATTCCATAAAGTTGAGGTAGCCATTACACCAATAGTTGAACTGCTCACCTCTTGTCTATGTTTGTTCTTGGCCATATTTAAGTCAAATATTTGTAGGAATGTAAGGAGTGAGTTAGGTGGGGAACCCTCATTCCTCAAGATACCCTACACTTTATATCGAGACCCTTACTATTGACTTGTCTTAAGATATTCAAATTTTGTGTTTAGATCCAGTGACTCGAGAGGGAGAAGGAAGAAAATTATATGGGAGATTATTTTCAAGAGAATAATGAAATATCTGAAAACAAGAAACAACCTCTCCTACACATAAATAAGTCAGGATCTATCATCCACCCTAGTGAGATAAATGCCTAATTAATGATGCTAATTTTCTCATACACATAATAAATTGAATAAAAGGGTAAAGGATTGAGAAAAGATTCCCGCACAAAGAGGTGATGTAGATGAATCTGTCGAGGTACTAAACATGCCTCCTAGAAATAGAGTGGCATTTATGATTTCTTGAAGTGACTCCACTGGGGTACTGAACAGGCTCACTGGCAGTAAAGCAACACCAAAGTTATATAACTATAGTCCCAAACATTTATATGACCCATACATTATTATATGGACCATATCAAAGTCATTGATACCATTTTTTATTGATGTTTCAAGAAAACCAATTCAAATATGTGAGGTAATTGTGATCAATATCAAAGGGTAACTCAAAAAAATTAGTGGGACACATGAACCTAGAATGACACTTCCCCAAGGCATGACTACACTTTAAACAAAGGTCAAGAAAATACTTTGAGGTTCTACTAGTGTATTGCCAATTGTTATAACAACTACAACAACCCCAAAATTTTACCTATTTCAAAATTTTGGAGCCCCCCATGATAGACCCTTGATCTTTATCTATGGAATTCCATGGAATCTCATTACTCTCTTGAATATCTAGGTTCTTCCAAGACTTACGAAAATCTGAAATTACAAGGCATACCTTAAGCTGTTTCTTCTAGGTATCTAGTCACACTTGGAGACCTTAGCCTAATCCCTAATGGCGTGACATGAAAACCTCCTCCTCTTAGTCACATGAAACCTTCTCTTTGCATTATTTGATCCTCATAGTTGCACAGTCACATGGTCACACTGGAATAAATTAGCAACCATGTGAAATAGTATGCCATGTGGCCTTGCAACCTCAATCTTCGCACGACTTGCAACCTAGCGCGCTATAATCTTGTGGTAGTAGTTTAATTTAGTTGTAACAACCCTGGTGAAAATTCCATGTAATAAAAGTTAAAAAAAAAATCATGGATGAATGGGAAACTTATTCCAAGCTGAAAGCTAGGCAAGACATCCTAGGGGGTGTTCATTTGGTTCTTTATGGCTAAGGAAATTGGCAAAGGAAATGACTAAGGATTTGTAAAGGAAAAATGGCATTTTTGGCACAATTATTTACGAAAATAATGGAAATTAGGAGAAAAAGGAAGCGAAAGGTCACAAGTTGCATGTGAGGAGGAAAATGAAGGAAAATAATGGAAAATGAAGAAAATAGAGGCCTCATTCATAAAAAGGTTTCTAAGGATTAATTGGTAACCTTTTGTGAGTTTAGCTTTGGAGCTCTTTCATTATTCTCTCTTTGTCTCATACTCTTGGACACTTAGGGTTTTCTTGGAGCACTTTGGCATTAGAGCAAGAAAGGTAAAGAAGGTAAGATGAAGCAAAGATCAAGAAGGAAAATGTGGGATCAAGTAGGTACAACAGGCTTCATTGCAATTATCGATTTACATGTGTATTTTCCTTGTTATATTTGGCATGCATGGGATTGCATGTGTTTCTTTTCTACCATGGCATGGGTTTTGCCAGGTGTGATGGTATTTTCAACCTAGCCTTACCATTTCCTGATAGTTTTGATGAGATGGGTTCTCTCATTTGGTTTATATGGGATGGCCAGATTGGATTTGAAGCTAAGTGTGGTGGATCTTAGAATTGACAAACACATGGTGTAGTGGTTCCTTAACCAGATTAAGGATGCAAGAAGCCACTGACCTAGTAACCCTTGAACCAGACTGTGGGTTGCAGTAAAGCCAAATTGTGTGCCTCGGTGGGCCTAGGAATCCTTGCCAGTGAGTGGCACGATATACTGTCTGGCTAAGAGGTGAATTTTCTCTCCGTTGGGCCTAGTCATTTTAGGATTGAATGCATGGTAAATCCTATATAGTATGTCTCGATATTGGGGCTAGTGATCCCTGGATCCGACTACGGATGCACGGTAAAGCTTAATAGACTAGGAGGCACTCAAATTCCTCATGGTGTAGGCGGAGAACTCGGGTGGCATCCACATTGATTGGTATTTTCTATGTGTTCTATGAGTCCCACATTCATGCTTGGAATATGGCATGGGGGGATTGGCCGAAGAGATACTTGGCTCAACCAATCTATGGTTGGGTGGAACGTGGTAGTCCCATCACTGGTTGGTTCATTGCATTGATTAATGAGAAATTCATTCCATTGATTTTCATGGGTAAATTTACTAATGTATATATGGATTTTGATGGCTGATATGTTTATTGTATTTATGTCCCTATTATGCTCGTTACATGTACATTTTATGGCAGCAACTATGTTTTCTCTCAGCATGTTTTTACTTGTATATGAATGGATAATATATATGTATGGCATAATAGATCAATATGCAACAAATGACATAAGGAAACAATGGGTCATAATGATTCTCATATAAGTACGGGATCCTTACACTTAATTATGTTGTTTACACCTATAGGTTACATGTTGACGATATGTCAAATGCTTTTCATGGCTAGTAGGGGTATGGTTAATGTCTTGTGGATTTTATTTCTTTTGCTTCATTGTTTTCATGTACCTTTCTTGATTTCAAGCTTTCATTCCATTTTGGGCAGTGGTCTGGGCTCTGGGCCTGAAAAAGTGGCTTAAATTCTGGTCACTGGCATAGAACTGGAAAGTTTGTTCCACAATCACTGACATGCACGCCTATGAGAGTGACTTTAGGACTCTGATCGCTCCCTTGCCCAGAGCATGAGAGGGACTATGGCCTTAGAGGTCCAGAACAACAGTGGGACCCAGGGACAAACTTTCTGAGTGCCTGACTTGTCTCTTGAGGGTTCTGTTGATGACGTTGGATGATTTTGTGTGATTTTCCTTTGATTCCACTTCTTTATGGTTACCTAGGAGGTCTAATATGATCATAGTAGCCTCTCGTCTCATGTTTACCCCAGTTGGAATGGTTACTTGGGTGGATGTGGTAGGAGGGTGTTACAGAGTGATATCAGAGCATAATTCAACTCTCAGACTGGATGGGTTGAATGTGTTAGTCATGCATACATGTCAGTTGCATGTGTGTCTCTTAAACTGTATACTTGTTGCAATTTCTTGATGTTAGATTAGGGTTGTAGTATGGTTATCATGGAGAAATTGAGGTTGATTTTGTGAAGAGTATTTGACATGAGTATGTGACTGACTGTATATGGTTATTTGTCACTTACATGTTGATTTTATGTCACCTACTTACATCCTTGTATGTTAGGTTATATTTTGAATATTTTGTTTACATGTATCAGCCTTGTAGGTTGATTACAAGAACTGATCGATTATGTTTGACTACATGTGTTTATGTGTATTTGTAGTTGGATAGGCATTGCTTATGCATATTTTCGGTTGCATGTATCAATGTGTATAATGGAGTAATGGTTGTTGTCATGCATGAGGTCATAACATGCATGGTTGATATGGCATTGCATTGAGGATTGGATCCTAACTAGAGTGATGATTATGTGTTGATACAATTACTTGAAAATGTCTATACGTTGTTATGATTATGTTATACATGTATCGCGTTGATTTGGTGATCTTGCAAACAAGGTATCATCCCCAAGCTATACTAAGGTACGTTGGTTTATGGTGTTTTGGGTTATCTGGCATATTATGCATTGCAGGAAGAGAAAGATCAAATGGCTAGCAAGGTGGTATATTACGTATAATATAACTATGCATCAGATGAGAATCATGGTGTGGGGCATATTCTTTATTTGGTTGATACATTGAGAAGCTTTAAGGAAGAGATAAGGATTTGTAAGGTAGATAATGATCGGATCATAGAGGCACAAGAGAAGCAAGCAGAAGTCAATGCGATACTTATTAAGAGATTTTCATAACTGCGGCGACAAGGGCCATTCGGATTAGCCATGCACATGAGGATGGGACTAATGAGGCATATGGAAATAGATATCCTGGTAGACATAGGTCGGATAGATCTGACACAATGAGTGATGTCAGGTTCTTGGACACTCCAGAAAGGAGGGGCGATAAGTACAGGTATTATTATAATTTTGGTTATGATAGAGATCATGATCATTTTCTATCATTCTTACAGGAGGAATGATAGGGGATACTAACTGAATGAATTCAACAAAGAAAAAACACCTACTTTTGATGGAAATGTGAAGAAGCTTGAAGAAACAGAGGCTTGGATACTTGGGATGAAAAAATTATTTGAGTTGCATGAGTACACAAATAACATGAAGGCTAGAATAGTTATATTTAGCTTGAAAGGTAAAGCAGACATCTGGGGGGAATATGTTAAGTGGGTTAGAGACATCAAGACATATGACTTGAGTTGGCGGGAATTCAAAAGGCTTTTTAGGAAGAAGTACTTGTCAAAAATGTATTATGACAGTAAGGCTAAAGAATTCTATGAATTAAATATGAGATCAATGATAGACGAGGAGTACACAACCAAGTTTATAGAACTATTGAGGCATGCACCGTATCTTACCAATGAGAAGGCTAAAATTTAGAGATTTTCTAGTGGTTTTCAATTAGTATTTATAGATTAGAATGTGTATGATGAGCCTCGGTCACTTGAGGAAGTTATTGGGAAACTGAAGCATGCTATGAGAAACCAAAGTGTAAGAATGAATCTCAACATGGATAGAAGGGAAAGGACAAAGGTAGAGGTGAATGGTAGCCTGAGAGGACAAGGCATCAACATGTAGATGGGAAAGAAAATGTGGCTCCACAAAAGATATTTAATGTAGCTAGAGAGGGACATGGGTTACAGTAGGATCAACAACATAGAAGTGAGGGCATTGCTCAGTTGGAGCGTTGGACATGTGGTGAAGAACACCTTAGGAGAGATTGTCTGTAGCATAAGGGTGGAAGGCCTAAGATATAGAGTGCACAGGGGGCACAAACTGTTGGGGATGTTGGCCAAAGTGTTCTATGCAACAGTGGAGAACATGCAAGCAGAACACTAGACATCTATCATTGAGATGGACGGTAAGCTCTGTGATCAAGTTATTTCTATTTTGATTGACCCTGGATCTAATTATAGCTATGTTAGTCCTAAATTGGTGGATATCTATGGTTTGAATAAGGAATTGCATGTTGTGTCTTGGATAATGAAGTTGGCTATAGGTACAAAGAATCAAGTTCATCATTGGGTAAGAGCTTGCACATTTGATTTAAATGGCATGCATACAATAACACATTTGAATGTGTTACCATTGGGATCATACAATATGTTGTTGGGCATGAATTAATTGTATCTAAATAAAACCAAGGTTAACTTATATGAAAAAGCTATTGAGTGTGTTGATGACAATGAAGAACCAAGAGTCTTACAAGGTAAGAAGAAACCCACATTAGTTAGGATGGTGAAAGCTATGCAATCAAAGCGTAGCTGCAGGAAAGGGTGCAAGCTATTTGCAATACACATTTCTAGTGATAAGGGTAAGGAGGTTGAGGATGTAAATGTGTTGAATAGATATCCAGTGTTTTAGTAGTTTTAGGATGTATTCCCCAAGGACATTATAGAGTGGTCACCTCACAAAGAGGTAGACTTTCTGATTGAGTTAGTTCCAGGGGCAGCTCCAGCATCAAAAGAACCTTACAAGAAGATCACACATGAGTTGGTTGAGTTAAAGTCACAGCTGAAGGAAATGTTGGATAAGGGATACATTAGGCCAAGTGTATCACCTTGGGGTGTGCCAGTCTTGTGAGGAAGAAAGATGGTACTCTCAAATTATGCATTGATTATAGGAAGTTGAACAAAGTCACTTTGTAGAACATATATCCTTTTATGAGGATTGATGACTTCTTCGATCCGATGAAGGGAGAAAAAATGTTCTCAAAGATCGATCTGAGATCAGGATACCATAAGGTATGCATCAAAGAGGAGGACATTTACAAGACTGCATTCAGGACCAGATATGTGCATTATGAGTTTGTTGTTGTTCCATTTGACTTAACTAATGCTCCAACTACATTCATGTGTTTGATGAATAGTGTGTTGCATCCATATTTGGATAAGTTTGTTTTTGTGTTCATTAATGATATACTGGTATATTCTAAAAATGAGGAGGAGCACGTGGAGCACTTAGCAGAAATATTGAGGTTGTTGAGAGAGCATTAGTTGTATGCTAAGCTCAACAAGTATAGTTTCTTTCAGACTAAGGTACACTACTTGGAGCATGTGGTCTCCAAGGAGGGCATTGTAGTAGATCCATAGAATATAAGGGCCATCATGAAGTGGTTAGCTCCTAAGAATGTGGATGAGGTGAGATATTTCATTGGTCTAGAAGGCTATTATAGGAGGTTCATCAGGAACTTCTCATAGATTTCTTATCCCATTACATCATTACAAAGGAAAGGTAAGAATTTAGAATGGACAAAGGAGTGTGAAGCTAGCTTTGAGCAGCTTAAGCAGTTGTTGACGCATGCACCAGTACTATAGATTGCAAATTCAGACAAAGAGTTTGTGGTATGCAAAAATGCTTGCAAGAGAGGGCTTCATGGAGTCCTTATGCAGGATGGACAAATGGTATGTTATGAGTCCTAGAAAATTAACAAGCAGGAGCATAACTACTCGACACATGATCTTGAGTTAGTAGTGATTATACATGCATTGAAGATGTGGATGCACTATCTTCTTGGTAGGCGGTTTGTGCTTATGAGTGATCACATTGGGATGAGGTATTTGTTTGACCAACCAAATTTGAATGCAAGGTAAGCTATATGGTTGGCCACGATCAGCGAGGTTGATTTCGAGATCAGGTACATAAAGGTAAAGAGAACAAGGTGGCAGATGCTCTCAGCCGATGGGTACAAGTACATCACTTGGTAGCTATGAGCTCCTATGGGACAGACTTACACAATAGGATCTTGCAAGAAGGACAACAAGATGTCAGGTATATGGAGCTTCTGCATAGATTGCAGTAGGGTGATAGTACAAGTACATGTATAGGTCATGATACAGGTACAGGTGCAGGTGCACAGGGCACGGACTATCATCTTACAACATATGGATTGGTCAGGTTCTGAGACAGGATATATGTACCGGATAATAATGAATTCGCAAAGGTGATCTTGAGGGAGTTTCATGCAAAACCATATTCAGGTCACCTGGGTTATCAAAAGACACTGACAATAGTGAAGAGATATTAATATTGGTTGAATTTGAAGAAGGATGTAGCAGGGTTTGTGGCGATATGCTTTGATTGTCAGCGAGTGAAGGTAGAGTGTAAAAATCCAGGTGGACTTCTATAACCAATTGCGATTCTAGAATGGAAATGGGAGTTTATTTATGTGGATTTCATCATAGGGTTTTCTAAGACAGTGAAGTGACATGATTCCATCATGGTCATTGTGGACAAGTTAACAAAGGTTGCACACTTTATTCTAGTGAAGTCTATGTTCTCAGCTAGCGATGTGGCATAGGTAGTCATCAGAGATGTAGATAGACTGCATGGTGTTCCAAAGAACATTGTTTTAGATAGGGATGTGAAGTTCACTTCCAAGTTTTGGAAGGAGTTATTTGCAAGTTTGGGCATAGATCTGCAGACGGATGGACAGACATAGAGGGTTAAGAGGATATTAGAAGATACGTTGAGGATGTATGTGATGCATCAACAGAGGAAGTGGGAAGAGTATCTCCCTTTAGTAGAGTTCGCATACAACAATGGTTATCAGGAGTCACTAAGGAGGAGTCATTTTGAGGCATTGTATGGGAAAGGTTGTAACACTCTCATTAGTTGGAGTGATCCGATTAGTAGAGTATTGATTGGACCAGATATGTTGGCAGACATGGAATAGGAGATGCAAGTGATCAAGAAGAATCTCAAGGCAGCACAGGATAGGCAGAAGAGTTATGCATACAGGAATAGGTTGTTCAAGGAGTTCCAGGTTGGGAAACAGGTGTACATGCGCATCAAATCGAAGAATAGCTCTTTGTGGATTGGATCATGTGCCAAGTTGAAACCACAGTTTTGTGGACCCTTCAGTATCATTGAGAGGATTGGGCCAGTACCCTATCGACTTGCACGACCTCCGACAGTGAAATCCTACGATATTTTCCATGTATCTTTACTTAAGAAGTATGTTAAAGATGTTGATCATGTAATTGGTTGGTGTGTATTGCAGGTGGAAATAGATGGAGAATTCTAGCCGGAGCCTTAGTGTATATTACAGAAAAAGGTGCTCATGCTTGAGAACTGAGAAATCAAGCAAGTTAAAGTGCAATGGAATAACTTTGGGCCCGATGAAGCTACATGGGAGATGGAAGATTAGATGTGGGCCATGTATCCTTCCTTGGTTTTGGTTGAGGCAAAGCAGCTTGACATGGTGGTTTGGTATTTTCTTATGGTGGGTTGGTATTTGCTTATGGTGGTTTGGTATTTGCTTACGGTGGTCGGTATTTTCTTATGGTGGTTTGGTATTTTCTTATAGTGGTTTGGTATATGCTTTATGGTGGTTTTATATATGATTTATAATGGTTTTATATATGATATATGATGTTTTGATATGGCCTACTAGAGCAGTGATTGTTGAGTGGTCCTAGTGTGAAAATTAAAATGTGGATCACAATAAGTCTAAGGGAGTAGTTACTTCCTCCCAATATTGGATGGAGAATTTAGTGGATGTTGGAACCTCCAAAAAGTAGGGTCCTACACACTAGAAAAATATTGCACCAGTGCAAGATGTAAAAATATTTCCTTAATAATAATTGAAGACGAAGTAGACAACAACAATGGTGGTTTTTCCCAGTTAGGTTTTTTTCCTAAAAATAATTTGTCTAATGTGATTATGTGCTTATTATTCTATTGATATGTTATTTATGATCTTGTTTTTTTCATTTATTCATTAAAATTGCAAAATAAAAGTTAAAATACTAATTGCATGAAATATTGATTCATCAACACCCCCACCCCCCCCCACCCCCCCCCCGCCCCCCCCCCCCCCCCCCCCCTCAATATTCTAACAATTGGTATTAGATCCATTTATTCCAAAAGTAGCTTGATTGTTAGAAGGAAGATTCAATAAAAATGTGCCAGTAGGATGGATTTTTCTCATAAAATCCACATGTTTTCAATGGAACAAACTTCATCTTTTGGAAGATTAGAATTAGTTCATACTTATAATCTCTTGGAGCTGATGTATGGGCAACTATCAAAAGTGTGTATTAGTGCTTGAGATCCATTCCTTTAGATGATGTAGGCAAGAAAAAATACAAAAGAAATGGAAAAGAAGTCAATGATATTATGGGAGGACTTATAGAATTTGAGTTCGTGAACATGACGCAACTCAAGGTTGCAAAATAAATGTGGGAACATTTGGCCAACAAATATGAAGGTGATACAAAGGTAAAGGTGCTAAGTTGTAGTCATATAGAATTCAAAATGAGTCTCTTAGAATGCATGAAGATGAAAGTATTGCAAATTTTTTCCTTAGAGTAGATGTAGTAGTAAATACTATGAAGGGTCTTCATGATAAAATTGAATATTATAAAATTTTTGAGAAGATATTAAGATCACTAACTATTAGGTTCAATGTCAAAGTTTCAAACATTGAGAAAATGCGGAATTTGAAAAAAATATCTATAAAAAGTCTTCATGGGATTTTGACAACCTATGAGATCAGGACAAAACAGGACCAATTTGAGATCAAAAAATATACCTTCAAAGCCACAAGCAAAGGAAAAGAAATTTGAAAACCTAAAGAGGGAAGTTATATCTCAGATGAAGAAGAGGCAAACTTTGTTAGGAAGTTGCAAGTAAGAGATGGCATATTCAAAGTAAGATTCCATTTAAATGTTTTCCTAGTGGAAGTGTTGGCCATTATGCCACTAAATGTCCATACAAAGATGATATTGAAAAGAGAAAAACCTTTTCAAAAGAAGAGTATCAAAAGAAACTCCATTAAAAATTTTTTTCTTTATACTTATGAAGATAGTGAATGTTCCTTTGATGATGAAGATAATGATTCTGACTCTAATTAAGATTACAAAATTCCTATGGCCTTTGAAAATAAATTCACAAGTGATTCAAATAATTGTGATGACTTAATGGATTCGTTAAAAGGTATTGATAGAATCATGGATGTAAGCATAAACAAAGAAAAAGAAATTAGTATGTATAAACAGAATAACTTAGTTGAAGAAATGACTCAATTAAAGTTTTTCTAGAGGAGACTAAAAGAGTAGAAGAAGTATTAAGAAAACAAATTCAAGAAAAAGAAAAGCACTGTGAGAAATTAGAATCTGAAATTGTGGAACAAAGGAAAGAACTTGAGAAAATAAAAGGTCAGTTGAATCTAAATCTCAAGTTTACAAAAGGATATGAAACATTAGAATAGATTATTAAGGTTCAATGTTCCCCATCAATAAAGACAGGTCTTGGATACAATGCAGATCAAAATAACAAAACATAAAAAATATGATATCTACTGGAGCTCGCAAAAAGAGTTATACTAATACTATAAAGGGAAGCAATGGTTAGGGCAACAAGGATAAAAAAAAGAAAGAAGAATCAAACCATTCAAAGCTAAAACAACAGAGGCAACACATATTGGAAAGGAATCCTGGAGAGTCGAGTTAATCAATAAAGTTCTTCATCCCCGGGTACTCTTATTTCCATGGTCACTGCTTTACTTGTCATAACTTTGCTGACAAAGAAATTCACTATATAACTTATGAAAATATCAATACTAAAGAAGAAAAAGAAAAATATAATTTAATAAAACCTAGAATAATCTTCAATAACTCTTTATCTCCTATTATGTGTGAAATTGAATTTTCTATATGAAATAACTTCAGGCATGAGGAGAGTGAATGTAGAAGAAAGATGATTCCCTGTTATCAGCATGAACAAAAGGCACAACCTCTCAAATTTTGGAAAAGAAAGACTCCCTCTACAGAAAGATGTGGTTTAGCTATATATGAAAGGGGTCAAGAGAATCCATGGTATGTTGATAGTGGCTATTTGAGACACATGACAGGTGACAGAAATAAATTTATCTCTTTTAATGAACTTAAGAAATAAAATAATGTTTCTTTTGGAAATAACTATCCTTTACTCATAAAGGAAAACAATCTATGATTTTGAAAGATAAAACTAAAACTCAAAATGTATTGTGCGTTGATGCCTTAAACATAACTTGTTAAGTGTCATTCAAATGTGTGACCAAGGGTATGAAGTCATTTTCAGGTCTAAAGTTTGTCTAGTCAAAGAATTATACATAGGAAATAATGTAATCAAAGAACTAAGAAATCCAGATAATGTACTCATCCTAGAAGGTGATAGTGAACACTGCTACTTAAGAAAGACTAAAGAAATCTAGATATGGGACAACATGCTTGGAAATATCAGTTTCAGTCTACTATATAAATTTAGCAAGAAGGGATCAGTTCGTGGCATGGGAGACATCATACTGCCAATAAATAGCATATGAAAATCTTGTCAATTTGGTAAGTAGTCAAGAGTTCAATTTAAGGAAAAAGAATGCTCATCAGAAAAACCTCTTGAACTAATTCATATAGAATTATGTGGACCAATGAAGGAGAAATATCATTGAGGTGAGTAGTATTTTATGCTATTAATTTATTACTACACTACAATGTGCTAGGTTGGTTTTCTAAAATTTAGGGATGAGGATTTTGAGAAATTCGCAATATTAAATTATGGTTGAAATTGAAATGGACATAAAAATCAAATGTCTTAGATTTGATAGAGGGGTTGAGTTGATGTCAAATGAATTCTTTGATTTATTTGATTAACATGGAATCAAATGACAATTTTCTATAGCCAAAACCCTCAACAAAATGGAGTTGTAGAAAGAATGAACATAACAGTTCAGAAAATGGCACATGCAATGCTTGATGAATCTAGAGTGTCTCACACCTTTTGTAGAGAAAGTACAAATAGTGGTCAATATCCTCATCAAATCCCATGTAAGAGTTAATAGTGATAAAAAATTACATGAACTATGATATGGAATGTTAGGAAAATAGAAATTCAATAAATATTTTCTTGTTCTTGATAATTACTTGTGATGTTTATTATTATTATGATTCTTTATATCTTCTTTCTTTAGTTCATCAAACAATTAACAAAAGTAGCAACACATACAACAATAGACACTAGATGTAGGCACATGCTAGGGAAGAACCCCCCTTAAGGGGAAAACTCGGTCAAGTTAATTCTTCCTTTCAATAGTATTCTTTGAGACTCTTCACCCTAGACCAAGACCAGACCTTCCCTCCACACCAAATTAGCCTCCTAGAATTTCAACCTCTTCCCAACAACTTTGATGATGCAATAACTTATGGCAATTGGCAGCTTCTGGAAACAATGAAACTTGGAAGAATTCAATCTCCCAATCTAGGGAATGAAACAGAGAGAGAGACACCAAAATTTTTATTTTCCTTGTCTCCTTAGACTTCTTAAAACTCGCATTCACTTTGACTTCTCGGAAATAGACTTCACATATTTTCCCATCTAAAAGAGAACTTCACACTTCTGCTCAACGATCAGAGATTTTCACACTTCTTCCTAGCTATAGGAGAATTTGAACTTGATGAGAGAATGATGCTCCAAATGAATTCAATGACCTCCCTTTTATAGGCTTCTTATTGGGTTGAATATGGTCCTTAGGCTGACTTGAGATTCTCTTAGGCCGACATGGTGTGGATGTTACATAATTCATATTTAACTCAATACTTAACCTTTTTACATGATTTAAAAGCCCAAGAAGGGTCTCTTTAAATGTCAAATGACTCTATAGGCTTAGAATAAATCCTAGAATTACTCAAAGGGGAATTTGACCTAAAACAAGGTGACCCAAGCATGAAACCCATGCTTTAGCAAGTCACAATAATAATAATAATTATTATTTTCTTTATTTTTTTGACAAGTACATTACATAATGACTCAAGTAAATTATTGAAGACCAAACATAGTTACATTTTCTAACACTCCCTCTTAACTATGGAGGTATTCATAATGGTCAATTACAATGGAAGATCTCAAACTATATGAACCATGATGAACTTTTGGCACCACAATTCCATGGACTAGATTCCTGACCATGGAAATCTATCCAAACAATCACTCAATAGTTTAGGCACCACAATGCCATGGACTAGATTCCTGACCAAGGAAATATATCCAGGTGGCACTAAGATGGAATCAAGCTTTCATCCCCTCCAGGTACCATCAGGCTTACTTGCTAACCATCAACCCAAAAATCTAGGTGTGTATCCAAAACATAGCTCTTTGATCAACACCACCTTTAGAACTTCTAGACATGAACACAATGTGTTGTATCCCAGGCAATGATACACTCACAAAGCCTCAACACCCCTTGATCCATCAAATCATGAATGACCAATCTCTCCCAATCAAATTGATTGGTAACCAACATTCTATCAAAATCATCGAGAGATTCACCTATACAAACAACTTTATGTTGCTCCTCAACTTTCCATAGTAGTACTATCAACCAAATATTTGATAGAATATTCCTCAATCATATGTATTTCCTTCCTATTTCCCATGTAGCAACCTATCCTCTGAATTTCATTCTTTAATTAATACCAAGTTATGCCCTCCCTCTCAACGAAGAAGCACCTCTTTATTTGGACTCCCTCTTAATCTTAGGGAGATATCTTCTATTCATGCTTCCTCTGAGAGATCAACTTCTTCCTTTTCGATATCAGAGAATATTTTATGGCTTCCAACAATTTCATCAGAGTTATCATCAACCTCATTACATTAATGAGCATCTTCACCAAGTTGAATATTGTGTACATGGACAACTTAAATAGAAAGTACAACCAAATCTATAGAAGCATGATGTTAGCCATATCAGAAACATGAAAGAATTTCAACTTTATTCACATCAGATACCTAAACTTAATTACAAACAAGAGACATATACTCTTCAACATCTTGCGAGGGGCTTTTTTCACGCACCCTAGACTACTTTAGAACACTTCATCTAGGGTTTCAATGTTTCTTCCAAAGGTATGACACACTGATGCAGGAGCATCCAGACACCTCAACGAAAGAAAATTAGAAGATGAAGACATGTGGATGACCACATGGACAGCCAAGGCAATCTTGAACAAGAATCTGTTAATGAACTAATTTTTAGTTAAAAATCAGTTAAAAAAACTGAATGTATGTGTAATAAGAATGAGGGATTCATGAGAGAATCAAGAGGCAAGAAGGAACAGAGAAAACCCTGAGCGTGTGAAAGAGGGAAAAATGTAATTGTCAGAGAAATCTTAGTTAAGGCTGAGATGCCTTAAATTTGTAATCGATTCTATAAATAATAGAAATACTCTGAAGTGAATTTAAGTCTATCTGTGTTTTTTTTTAATTTTATTTGTCAGGCCCCTCAGGCAATTTCGTGATTCACATTGACTGATGTTCCGCCTTAAATGTTTGTTTTCCTTTTAATGCCTCGAAGTCGAAAACAGTGAAGATTGGTGTTATTAGTGTAACGACGAGGTTTCCCTGAAAGCCCATGAAGAAGTGTCTGAGATGGCCGACACGGATTTGCGGGGGCGCCAGCTCAAAAGAAACCGAGAAAAACATAGAGGATTTGCTGTTGAACATAATCAAGGCTTTGGAGAAGCTGCCTGCGGATTTAGATGCTTTGAAATCCTGGAATGCTGGAAAATCTGTCAACAATTTATGCTGTCACAAGAATCCAGCAATCCACGAGGGGGCAAAGAAGCTAGTGGATACTTGGAAAAAGAAACCGGAGACTGACGACAATGTGTTGATTGATGCCAATGAGTTCCTGGATGATGAGGAAGAGGATGCGGATGGTGACAATGTTCTGAGTATCGAATTGGATGCAGGGGATGCCAGAGTAGACCAAGGTGAGCAGCGTGGTAATGAGGAGCCTGATCTGAATTCTGCAGAAAACACTGCGGCAAGCAATGATGCCGGAGAGAGGAGCTCGACTTCAAGAAGAAGGTATGTTCTTCGGTTGCGAATAAGGGATTGGAATTCGCAGTCTGGGGGCGTGGTGCTTGAAACTTCAAGAGGAAGCTTGGATTGGAATGAGATAATGCAAGGCCTCGAGGACAATACGATTGAATTGAGAGTGAGTCTTCCTGAAGAGGATACTTATGTGGGCAGTCCAGAGGAAGAAACGCCGCTGGGTAAATTTCAAGATTCTGACGCCGACGACTTGTATGAAAGTCCTGGAGAGTTCGATCTTCATGGTCAGTAAGAGGATTCTAGAATCGACCTAAGTGGAATTGGGAAAGTTCAGAGGTTAGAACTGCCCTGATAGGTTTCGTTTCTTGGGCCCATAACCCACAGGTCCCAAGAACGGACTTGTGAAAATCTTGAAAATGAAGAGACCCTGAATTCGTTTCCAGCAAGGGGTTTCCTTGTTTTCATCAAGTGGTATCAGAGCGGGAAAGATTTCCTGCGGAGAGGAATTTTTGCATGCAAAGAGGTACGAAGAAAGAAGAGGTACAGTTTGTTGAACATTTGTAAGCTTGTAGTTTTTTTTAATTTTTTGTGAAGGTGAGAAGATAGCAGCAAACCTGGAGCAGGAGTGCTCAATTGGTTCGAGAGGAGAGAACCGCGGAGATGCCGAGAGGACTAAGCTCAGCAGAGAAGCTTAGTAGGGCATCTGGTAGCAGGGAGGACTTGCTATGGCAGAGGTTTGGTTGCAGCTCACATGAAGGCAGTTCCACTGAAGAAGTGAAACAATGGGTATTGCATATGACCAAGAGGTCATAATTTTGTACCTCGGGAGCATATGACCAGGAGGTCATAATTTTTTGTACCTCGGGAGTCTGATGCAGGAGCATCCGGACACCTCAACGAAAGAAAATTAGAAGATGAAGACATGTGGATGACCACATGGACAACCAAGGCAATCTTGAACAAGAATCTGTTAATGAACTAATTTTTAGTTAAAAATCAGTTAAAAAAACTGAATGTGTGTGTAATAAGAATGAGGGATTCATGAGAGAATCAAGAGGCAAGAAGGAACAGAGAAAACCCTGAGCGTGTGAAAGAGGGAAAAATGTAATTGTCAGAGAAATCTTAGTTAAGGCTGAGATGCCTTAAATTTGTAATCGATTCTGTAAATAATAGAAATACTTTGAAGTGAATTTAAGTCTATCTGTGTTTTTTTTTAATTTTATTTGTCAGGCCCCTCAGGCAATTTCGTGATTCACATTGACTGATGTTCCGCCTTAAATGTTTGTTTCCCTTTTAATGCCTCGAAGTCAAAAACAGTGAAGATTGGTGTTATCAGTGTAACGACGAGGTTTCCCTGAAAGCCCATGAAGAAGTGTCTGAGATGGCCGACACGGATTTGCGGGGGCGCCAGCTCAAAAGAAACCGAGAAAAACATAGAGGATTTGCTATTGAACATAATCAAGGCTTTGGAGAAGCTGCCTGCGGATTTAGATGCTTTGAAATCCTGGAATGCCGGAAAATCTGTCAACAATTTATGCTGTCACAAGAATCCAACAATCCACGAGGGGGCAAAGAAGCTAGTGGATACCTGGAAAAAGAAACCAGAGACTGACGACAATGTGTTGATTGATGCCAATGAGTTCCTGGATGATGAGGAAGAGGATGCGGATGGTGACAATGTTCTGAGTATCGAATTGGATGCAGGGGATGCCAGAGTAGACCAAGGTGAGCAGCGTGGTAATGAGGAGCCTGATCTGAATTCTGTAGAAAACACTGCGGCAAGCAATGATGCCGGAGAGAGGAGCCCGACTTCAAGAAGAAGGTATGTTCTTCGGTTGCGAATAAGGGATTGGAATTCGCAGTCTGGGGGCGCGGTGCTTGAAACTTCAAGAGGAAGCTTGGATTGGAATGAGATAATGCAAGGCCTCGAGGACAATACGATTGAATTGAGAGTGAGTCTTCCTGAAGAGGATAGTTATGTGGGCAGTCCAGAGGAAGAAACGCCGCTGGGTAAATTTCAAGATTCTGACGCCGACGACTTGTATGAAAGTCCTAGAGAGTTCGATCTTCATGGTCAGTAAGAGGATTCTAGAATCGACCTAAGTGGAATTGGGAAAGTTCAGAGGTTAGAACTGCCCTGATAGGTTTCATTTCTTGGGCCCATAACCCACAGGTCCCAAGATCGGACTTGTGAAAATCTTGAAAATGAAGAGACCCTGAATTCGTTTCCAGCAAGGGGTTTCCTTGTTTTCATCACACACCTTCCTTCAACATATATCCAACCCTATAAACAATTCACACAAATATAGACCTGAAAATCATCTAACAACCTTTCAAAATACATATGTTGGACTTCTCACTAGGGATTTTACAAATCCTAGATTTCATACAAAAGAATCGATCAAAGTCAATCACAACTTAGTCATTATTCATCCCCTATATTTCAACCATCAATCAGTCACTAGCATGAATAACTACCACTAGGGTTAGTTGCAAACCCTAGATTTCTGATCAATCATCAACCAAAAATTCAAATTTCACAAATCTCAAATTATCATATAGTCAACATTCATCAGAGATTTCTACTTTGAATAAGGCTCAACTCTAAAACCCTAGAATTCCATTTTCATAATTTCAACAATCTTACACAGATCTCAAGTCATCATATTTCAGAGATTTTACTTTGACTAAGGTTTAACTACAAAACCATAGAATTCCACAATCTCAACAATCATTAAATACATAGATCTTAGATTGTTACATTTAACACCAGACAATGTTACTACTAGGTTTTAACTACAAAACCCTAAATTTTAATTTTCCAACAATCATTTAAATAGATTTCAGATTGTTATATATTAGACAATTTAATTTCACTAGGTTTCAACTTACAACACCCTAGATTTCCAGATATCATCATCTTAGAATTTCAGACAAGGAATTTTATTAAATCCTAAGACATTATGACCATCCATACCTAGGTCAACCCATTTATATAGGAATTCATAATCATTCAAAAGCATACCATATGTCCAACAATATTCATATACCCGACTTGGACCAACCTGCGACTTCAACCAAAAGGACACACACACACACACACACACACACACACACACACACACACACACCACAACACACACACACACACACACACACACACAACACCACACACACACACACACACACACACACAGACACACACACACACACTTATACCTAGGTTTTGATCATCATGAAAATACATTTCATATCATGTGTTAGTCAAACCCAACTTCACATTGATCAATAAGAGTTAGATACACAACCATCTTGATTACACTAGGGTTTGATCAGAAAAACACACACAAAAAAAGAAATCATTTTTAAGACAATGTAAGGGTCTTGCTCACACATTCAAACAAACCCTAATGAACTGTGGCTCCAATGAAGAAACATAGCAAACCCAACATAACCAAAACTTCAAAGGTTCAGGATTTTAGATCTTATCATTTCACCCCTAACAAGTTAGGTTTTCTTGATCATACCAAAATCCCAAACATGACATCATCAATAAAACTTAAACTACCATTTCACAAAATCCCTAAGCATTTTAGGGTTTCAGACATTCACATTATCATACCCTCCAGTTAGGCTTTTCCAAAATCTGTCTAGGGTTCTACAAAATCAGTTAAGAGTGAGATGGGTAGATTTATCAAGAGATGAATCACTCAAACAAGAATCACTAAGATTCAATATAGCTAGTCATAACAAAGTTAGTAATAGATCATCAAATGAATAATCCTTTCAATCACTATATTTAAAGCATACCTTTATTTCTTGACTAATCTTGTCTTGAGAGATCCTCATTTTATATGTTTTCCCTAATCAAGACAATATAGGGAGAAAGGTGTATTTAATATAATAAAAACTAAATGAGTACATGAACTCAAAACTGAAAAGACATGAGATACTTATATTTGGGAGTTGTTGGGGGCTCCCTCCAAATCTTAAGGGGTACCTACAAACTTAAAAGAAATACAAATTTTATTTTCCAATATATGTTAAAAACCTATAAATTCTAAACATATAAAACAATATATATAAAGCTACAACCAAAGGACTTAACAGTGTAATTCCCTAATGTTGGGTTCTTCGGGCTTGACTTTCTTTGAGTCTCCTTCTATATCAAGGTTGGATTTATCTCTTCCTCTCTTCTTATTCTTTGGATTCTCGGGACAATCACTTTTATAGTGACCCTTCTTATGACATTGATTACACTCTATCTTGGACATATCAACTTTCTTCCTCGGTCCCTTCAATCTCTTTCCTTTATGAGAGCAACATAAGAATTTGATACTCCTTCATGATTGGAAACCATTGAGATCCTTAATTCTTCTTGACTACAGGCAATCCATAATTCTTCAAAGGTGGGAGCTACCTTCCAACTATTGAGACCTGTAGAAAATGCACCCCATGAGGGTGGAAATCCCAATAGGTCAGTGATCACAAGTTCTTTGTCCAAAAAAATCTCATCAATGGCCAAGAGGTCATCCCTGAGTCTAGCTATACTCACAAATAAGGTGCCACAATATCTTCTTTAGTTATCTTCGTAATTCTCAACTAATTTTTCAAACTTGCTACTTGAACAATGTTCTTAATAGTGAACAAATTTGACAAGGATTCATACATCTCCTTTTACCAAGTCCAACACCTTGTTATTTTCAAGAATTAGGTCAATCCTCTTCTTCCAGGACCTGGAGTTAGATGCTCCTTCCAATTTTTTCTCACCCTTGATTGAATTAGACATATTCCTTGAATATAATAGACTCCTTCCCTGAGATAGTACCTATGAATGGATCAAGTGCTTGAGACTTCCTTTTTCTTATTTCTTCACCAAAGCTCTAATACCATGTTAGAAAATTAGAAAGGCAGTAAAGATTTTCCTATTCTTGATAATTACTTGTGATGTTTCTTATTATTGTGATTCATTATATCTTCTTTCTTTAGTTCATCAAGAAATTACCAAAAGCAAAAACACATAAAACAATAGACACCAGATGTAGGCACATACCAGGGAAAAATCCCCCTCGAAGGGAAAGTACAGTTAAGATAATTCTTCCTTTCAATAGTATTCTTTAAGACTCTTCACACTAGACCAAGGCTAGACCTTCCCTCCACACCAAGCCAGCCTCCCAGAAGTTCAACCTCTTCCCAACAACTTCGATGATGCAGCAACTTATGACAACTGGAAGCTTCTGGTAATAGTGAAACTTGGAAGACTTTGATCTCCCAATATAAGGCACGAAACAAAGAGAGATATACGCCAAAATTTTAATTTTCCTTGTCTCCCTAGACTTCCTCAAACTCACATTCACTTCATCTTCTCAGCAATAGACTTCTCACCTTTTCCTAGCTACAAGAGAACTTCGCACTTCTGCCCAACAATAAGATATTTTCGCACTTCTTACTAACTACAAGATAATTCAAACTTGATGAGAGAATGATTCTCTGAATGAATTCAATTACCTTCCTTTTATAGGCTTCTTATGGGGTCGAATAGGGTCCTTAGGACAGCATGGTGTGGAGGTTACATAATTCGTATTTGACTCAATACTTAACCTTTTAACATGATTCAAAAGCCCAAGAAGGGTCTCTTTAAATGTATAATGACTCTATAGACTCAAAATAAGTCCTATAAGTCCTCAATGGGGACTTTGACCTAAAACAAGGTGACCCAGGCATGAAACCCATGCTTTAATAAGTCATAATAAAGTCATAATAATAATAATAATAATAAATAATAATAAAATAAAATAAAAATAATAATAATATAATAATAAAATAATAATAATAATAATAATTCTTTTCTTTACTCTTTTGAAAAGTACATTACATAATGACTCAAGTACATTATTGAAGGTCGAACAGAGTTACATTTTCTAACATGGAAAACCCACAAATGTTAAATACTTTATGATGTTTGGAAGAAAATGATTTATCAAAATAAATGATGATAAACTTAGCAAATTTGAACCAGGGGCCAATGAAGGAATTCAACTTGGGTATTTCTGCAAAAACAAAGGGTACAAATGTTACGATAAGAGGCTTCATACAATTGTTGAATGTATAAATGGTACAATAGATGAAGGATCCGTGTGTCCCAAAAGGAAAATATAATCTAATGATGCACAACCCAACACTAAGACCAAACAAATTTTAGGTGAAGAAGAAGGAGAGGCATCAAAAGAAGAAAGAAAAGAAGGAAGTGAGTCAGAAAATATCCCATCCAAGTTTGTGTAGAAAAATAATCCTGAAACCCAAATACTAGGAGATAAAGAAGCTGATGTACAAACTAGAAGGAAATTTATTGGATATCTTAGTCATTTAGCTTTTCTTTCTACAATTGAACCTCAAATTGTGCATCAAGCAAGCCAAGATGAATGATGAATTAAATCCATGAATGAAGAGATTAACCAAATTGAAAAGAATCATACTTGGGATATGGTTCCAAGGCCAGAAAATAAAAAATTAATTGGCACTAAATGGGTATTTAAGAGAAAAATAAATGAAAATGGAGAAGTAGTCAGGAACAAGGCATACATTGTATACAAAGGATATTCTCAATAGGAAAGAATATATTTTGAAGAAACATTTGCACCTGTGTCCTGTCTTGAAGCCATCAAAATGTTCCTTGCTTTCAGTTTCCATAAATTTAAAGTATACCAAATGGATGTTAAATCTTCATTTTCGAATGGGGATTTAGAAGAAGATGACTGTATTGAAAAACCCGAAGGATTTGTTCTTGGAAATGATAATAATATTGTTTGTAAACTTGAAAAGGCTTTATATGGGTTAAACAAGCTCCTGGGGCTTGGTATTATCGTATTAACAAATACCTTCAACAACAGGGCTTCAAGAAAGGTTTATTGGATAACAACTTATACATCAAAGAAGACACAGAAAAACTCCTAGGGGTAGTGGTTTATGTTTATGATATCATATTTATATAAATGTTGACTCAATGAGTCAAGGGTTTGCAACAACCATGCAACAAAAATTTGAAATGTCCCTACTTGGTGAGATAGCCTTTTTTCTTAGATTATAGGTGCATCAAACTGTGAATGACATTTTTCTTTCTCAAACTAATTATCTCAAGGATATCATGAAGAAATAGGATTAGAATATTGTAAACATATATGCACACCTATGGTAACAGAATGTACTCTCATCCAACATGATGACTCCTAAGTAGTTAACCAATCTGAATTTCGGTCTATGATTGGAAGTTTCCTCTATCTTACAAGTACTAGGCTGGATATTATACATGAAATTGACATAGTCAGATGCTTCTAAGAAAATCCTAAAGAGACTCACCTCAAAGTTGTCAAAAGAATATTCAAGTATCTATAGGGAACTCAATATCTTTGTCTATGGTATCCAAAGTGTTGTAGCATCCATTGTTATTTAAGTTTTATTTTCAATTTTATCAAAAAATGAAAGAAAAATAAAAATATGAAAGAAATGGTTTATTTTATATTATTAATGGTTTTTGAAAGTGATAAACATGCGAGAAGATCTGGGCCTTCCGATCAATAGGCCACAGATCCAATGGAAATCGCATAGTTAACTAGAATGGGGTTTATTTCGGATATTGGACGTGATGGTGTATCAAATACAATTTAATTCGCTGAAGTCCGAGCCAAATATCGGGTCGGAAAGTATTCGGGTTTTGTATTTAAAATCGGACCTGAAAAATCATTAACTGGTAATTTTTATTTCCTATCAGGTCCGTATGGGAGCGATGAATATCGGGTCGGAAAGTAATTAGGTTCTATCTTTAAAATCGAACCCGATAAATCATTAACTGATAGTTTTTATTTCCTATCGAGTCCGTATGGGGTCACAGGGGCATTGAAAAAGCGGACGTGATAGGTTTATGAACCAGATTGTTAATTCTTTTGAGTTCTTTGGTAACTGAAGGTTTTCCATATGCTGAAGGTCATGCAGGTTCAAGAGGTGCGATCAAGCGATAGCTTGATAAGTACGTTGATGTGTGCTGCTGGGAAGCAATGAGAATGAAGATTAATTAAATCTCAACTGCCGCAGTTGACCGTGACGTTAGCATGGTTGATCGCGATGTGTGGCCTGAAATCATTACGGGGTTTCAACCTCGTTGAAGATCCCATACATTCTTTACCCTCGCGGTGAGCTCCCAAAGCTTTCCACTCACGTCGCTCATTCCACATCTTCCACTGCTTTCATCTATTAATTGCCTATGCCACTCACCATACCTTGCCACTTCATCCACTACTCCATTAATGCTCATCCATCAACAGAACCACAGGCTCAAGCTATAGGTTCTAACAATGACCAACAATCTCCCATCATTCTCTGATTTCTATTACTTCTTATTATCTTGTTTTCTTGAAATGAATGAGGATTTTTTACCCTCAAATGTAATATTTTGCAATGATCTTTACTTCAAAGCAGTTAGATGATAGTTAGGTAGTTTGATAGTTTTGGTGATTACCAATTGTATCATAATGTATAAAAAGAGGAAAATTTACAGAGAGGGGGTTCGAACATTGGAGAACCTGGATACTAGGCCACTAAATTCCTGATACAACTATTGATTAATGAAAGAATGAGGAGTTTTCCACACATTGTTGGGTATGATTTTGTGACTTCTCTGTTATGTGTCATCTTATGTTTTCTTCCTTTAAGTATGGTAATGAAGCTGCAGGTCTTTATTTGCTTATGTAAATGAAGTTAAAATCCCTTAAAAGAGCACTCCTATACTTGAAGTTCCTACCTGTACAATTCTTCTAAGTTATAGATAATAGTTTTTGTGTAAGACAACATATTATCTTTAGCTTCTCGAAGTGTCACAGATAGTAGATTCTGTGTAAAACAACATATTGTCTTTGACTTCTTCAAGATTTCTTCATTCATCATTTATATTCAACAATCAAATGGAATTATGATATTTTCATGTCACCTAAGTATTGAGGGTTAAAAACCAAGTCTCCCAGGTCCTTCATTTGAGAACACAACATACAATTAAGTGACAAACAAGTGACAATAATTATAAACATTAATGTCTTAAGCACAATTTCTACACAACCAGGAAATTGGTTTCTTAAGGTACAAAACAAAGAACACAAATTTTATATTTCAAGCATACATTGATTCTTATTAGGCCAACAACATTTATGATCACAAAAGTACCTATGGAGAATCCTTTTTCTTGAGACAACGCTTAGTTTCTTGGTTCATCAAAATGTAGAGCTATATTTCCTTATCGATTGTTGAAGCAGAATATGTTGCAGTTGAAACTTGTTATACACAACTACTCTAAATGATCCAAACACTACAAGATATTCAAGTCAAGTGTTCACTACTTGTGTCCATTATTTGTGACAAAACTAGTGCCATTAGTATCTCTAAAAACCTGGTTATGCATTCAAAGACTAAGCACATTCAAATAAAGTACCATTTTCTTATAGACGAAGTCTTGGATCAGAAAGTTAGGTTGGAATATATTCCCTCCAAAGAAAAAGTTGCAGATCTATTTACCAAACCTCTTCCTCATGATTCCTTTGAATATCTCCAACAATGGTTTGGGATGATCTTTGCTTCTTCCCTCTCCTAATTCTCTTTAAAAATAAAAGGGGGGTATTATTTCAAGGCGAGATAGTTATATGATGATGCATCTCCTTGATATGAGAGTAATTGATTCAACCTATCCTATAAATCACTTCTCTGTATAGTCTTCAACCCCGCAACATGTTGTTGGGTCAAATTTTTATGGTTGATATGCAATCACGAGTCCTTATGCACTTATCTATTTTTATTACTTAATAATGACATGTTTTTCTTCCTTTCTAAAAGTTGGCATCTACACCACAATTTTTATATTTGCTGTCCCTCCACATGTTCAGGGGGAGCCTCAAAGGGTGTGGTTTAACAACATGATACTTCTATGGTTTTGTCACCCTTTTCTCTTGATGTAAAAGTGGGTGAGAGAAGTATTTGGTGTTTTGAATGAGGTTGACATCAGGTCCAAAGGGGGATATTGTTGGCATTTTGGCTAATGTGTTGGCCTTGATGTCAACCTATATTGTATTATACCTCGTGACGCTTTCTAAGGAGTTGCAAAAGGGTGGAAAGGCTTTTGTTTTGGATCGATTTGATCCTCCATGATGAATTTAATATAATTTGAAATATTGGCATCTCTTATTCACATATGGTCCACGATGACAATATAATTAAAAGGTGACAATTTGGCATATCTTTGTCATTATATGGTCCAAGCACTCTACACGAAACTTATTTTACAATTTGTTTGAAATAATCAAGTTCCAAGATTGATGTTCTTGGTTAAGATCGTGTCCAAAATTAATACGTGAACTGTCCCATGCTCATCAATAGTTTGCAGTTGATATTTTATTAATTTGATCTAGTTTGAAGGGGTGGTTTTCGAAAACAATTGAAGTTAACAATTGATTTTCCCATGGAATTTGTGCATATAAGGTTGATCCAACATACAAAAAATCCATCAATGAATCCCATGGATTTGCCTGCAATACTCCCAAGGAAAAAGGGCTATAACACCTAAAGGGATATGTTATAACTCAATCTTGCATAGTTAAAAATTCATTAATTTTTATACAAACTCTAGCACAAATCATGGGAATTTTAATGGAGTGCAATGATAAAGACAAAGTATTATACATTCAAGTTTAAAGACGTGTCAAGAGTTACAAAAATAATAAGTCATTTTTGAAAATCAAAATCACATGCCCCTCATAGGAACTATAATATGTTTTTAAGGATAAAATACTACATAGCTAGTCGAAGGGCTCCTCAATAAAAATGACAACGCTGCAAAGAATAAAATATGACAAGGGATTTTCCAAAGACATTGTCTTGGGTCTGAAATTTTATATGATGATAATATATATTTAGTGGTGGGGTCAATGAAGAATTCAATGCATCATGTTTATTTTTATGAGATATTAAAGGCTAAGATCTCTCCACATTATTGTAACCTATTTTTTATTTTTATCTAATTTGATTAAAAATATCCAGACATTGTAAGGTTAGTAATGTTGGTAATGAATATCTCAATCGTGGATTTAAAAGAGATATCTCAATTTTTTCATTCTTACAAAGATTAAATATTCCAAAACAGAAGGTGAATGACCTTGATGCAGCAATAAATGGCATTGAAGAAAAATTGAGTACATGACATAGACAATTATTTTGTTTGAGGAATGTATTGCTAGCGAGAAGTCAAATCCTTGTTTTGGATGAAACAACAACATTAATAGACAATATAAATGCACTGTAATTATTGTTGCACATAAGATATCGGACCATTATGGATGGAAATTGAACATATGGTTATGATTTGGTTGAAATTGCTAGGAAACACAATGCTAATCAATGTCTGATTAAATTTTCATAGGGAAAAATTTCGAGTGTGTTTTCTGGACCATTGGAGACGAACTTTAAGGATCCACAACATGGGTTTTTTGGATACTGACCCCAATTGACTTCACTGTGGATGGATTCAATAAATTATGAGACTTTTGGGAGATTTTATTGGTTCTTTGAAGGGTATTCACTTCGTTTTTTCAAACGACTCCACATTTATGAATGTATTTATAAATATTGGGCTTGCTTCTTTCTCGTATTTATACTTGCAGGTTCCAGTAGATGTAATTGCTATGGATTTTATATCTCTTGGATTGATTTATGTTGGATCTTACAGTAATGAGATTGGCCCAATTGATTATTATCACCTTAATGGAGAGAGAAAGAGAAAGGGAATTTCTCTGTTAATATTATATTGATTGATATTTTGGAACGAAGTAGCATATTTTCTTCGCCAATATTTCGTTAGTAATCTACATGGTCAAATGAGCACTTAACTGTTTCTCAATATGATTGAAGATAAGTGGTTGGGATTCCATATGTTATATGAATTGAAGTAGAGGAAAGGATAAGTGTTTATGGAGATTACTATGGACATGTGGATATCTTACTACAATACTGTAAATTGAAATACATGTGGCATTTCAGCCATACAAATAAATATCCCTATGAGATCGAGTAAAGGTCGAACTCTAAGCCCCAAATTCAATTTATATCTTTCTATCACCATACCTTTCAAAAGAAAGGCACAATAAATAGGAAAGGATGACACACAACATTATTTATGGACATTTTGAAAGAAAATGAGAATTAAACTTACTATAGGATTATAAAGAATCCTATTGATGCTTGAACAACAGAAAAACGTCTTGACCACTTTGAATAAGGGAGTGTTCTTGGCTTCACTACCAATATGTAGTTTATTTATGGAGAATGTTATATGCTTTTATGGTTATAGATCTAAAAGCTAAGGTGAGAGGCCAAGTAAAAAAGGTGAGACCAACGGACCTAGTAGAATGGAAAGTATGCTAACTTGTGGCATATTGAATTCCAATATGTTGTACTAGTTGTCAAGGATAAGAATGTTTACATGAATATTCATACATAGTGACACATATAGTCCTTTCCTTTCTTTCCACATGGAAGTTTGCCTCATTCAATTTGCAATAATTTCTTACGCACACACACAGTAACCACTTTTCATACTAGACATCCATATTTTTAGATAACAACAAACGAGCCCAACTTACTCCATGGCATTTCCACTGCATATATCATCCCTCTACTCAAATGGCTGATTGATAGTTATACTGCTAGCATTTGACCTCAAGTTTCAACAACTTAATAAGCCATATATCCTTAGAGTTGGAAACATGTCAATCAGAAACAGTTCTAAAGAGCACTCAAAAGCATACGATGATTCACGAAGTAGGCATATGAAAAGAAGGTGATTGTGAAGGTCTATAACAGTCGTAATGGTGTTGATGGATGGAATAGCGTTGTATTTGGGTGATGAAAATCAAGTAAAGGAATGATTGTGATTGAGAAATTTCGAGGGAGTACATGATGAATTTTTTGAAGTCATATTTGTCTTGGAAAATTATTGGAGTTGACTAAAATTACAATATACAAATGAAACACTCTTTGACTAGTAATCGATAGCTTGAAATATTCTTTGCTTCAAATCGATAGTATGCAACAGGTCTTCACCGTTGAAGTTTAAAAAAAGTGTACTCGTCGCAAAGTGGTATTTTGAAACCACCTGAGAAAGAAATCTACAACCAATATCTAATGTGATAAGTACCCCCTCATATTTACAAAACCACCACAAGGGTGTCACAAAGTTGTTTTCTAGTTTCCAAAAACTGTTCACAAATTTTGATAAGTGTATGACAGAATGAGGGGCCCACATACCTCCATCAATATTTAAGATTGCATTAACATGAAGTAGGTCAAATAAAACCTCAAAATGCATTGGTTTCCACATTGTAAATATTTTAAAAGGTTGGAGGTTCATTTTGTAAAAGGAGAGTTTAATATATATATATATATATATAATATATAATATATTATATATTATATATATATATATAAATATATATATATTATCAAAGGGAAATAATTGTAAAAGACCAGTTACATAACTAATTGGATAGTTAACTTTTGAGAGAGAAATGAAAAGGAGAAATGAAGATAGAAACCGGGTTCTGGGATTTCTCCAAATTTTGGGCAAAAGTGTAGTGTAAAATATTCCTTGGAAATCAATAAAAGAAGACTAGATTGATTCTAGCTCTTTGATGTATTGTATTATGTGTTGTTCTTTTATTAGGTATTTGTTTCATTTATATATTCTTCATATGGGGTTAATGTAATATGCAATAGGTCATTCTTGAAAAAAATGAACATTTATTTATGTTATCGTAAATGATAGACAATACTTGTGTTTTTTTAGAGAAAGCCTTAAAGAGTTTTCCATTGCCTCACCACTTTCATCCTGTTTGTGCACATTATTTCATTCATTATTGCAATATCAGGGTGTAAATATTGAATTAATTTTGGCCCAAACTGATACACCATGTTCTAAACTTTTTCATCTTCCATATACAAAATTTAGAATATGTAGTCATTAAAGTAAATGCCTTTCTAGCCAATTAAGTTTGTCTTCAAGATTAAGTTGGCATTACATTAAAGCATATTTTTCCTCTAGGAAAATATTTTCTTCAAATATTTTATTAATCTTGTGAATTTCCTAGGCACTGATCTCTTGTAGCCATAAGTTGTCTCCAAGGTACAATAGGATGAATCAACAAAGTGTTCAATTTTGGATGTGTTGTCTCTTCTCTGTCTTGGAATAGGAATTTGCACTAGTGGTCATAAGTTAAGATAATCTGATATGGTCTGTTATAGTAAAGCTCAAGAGGGATTGCACTTAGAGAAATTGCATAGGAAGTACAAGTACGCAAGGGTTGCAAAGTCCATTAGATAAATCTTGGGAGGAAGAATGTGTTAGAGGAGCAAAGCATGAGTGTCGAGTAGGCACTGATGGTTGACTAACTGTGTGATCAATTATCCAAATTTTTGTATAATTAGAGGGGCACAACAAAAGAAATCAAAGCGTGCAGCAAAGTGTGGAAATCCACGAAAGATTAGAGAAAGGAATTAAAGAAGCATTGTAGAGGAGTTAATTGGAGGACTGAAGCCTTGTGTTAAGACCTGCAACCAGAAAGGCTGAGGACAAAGAAGGGTAGATACTTAATTTAGCAAACTTGTGAAAGCCATTGAATAAATAAGGTTATAATAAAATAATGGAGCTTTGGAAATCGACAATAATATTCATGTCCTAAAGTCTGTTACTCGAGTGACTGAAAAGAGGAGAAACCAAAGGAATTACTAGGATGACTTAACATAAGGGTGACGTGGACTTCCAATGTATCGGGTGATGTGTTGAGGTAACAAACTTCAAGTGTCAGAAAAACAAAAATGGATATTGATAGTAATATTCACATCCCAAAGTCCGTTACCCGAGCAATTGAAAGAGGAGAAACTAAAATGAATAGTTAGGATGACTAAGTGTCAAGGTGACATGGACTTCCAATGCATCAGGTGACGTGTTGAGGTGACAGAATTCAAGTGCCAGAAAACCAAATAGTAATTGATGAAGGAATTCACGTCCTAGAGTTTGTCACCCTGGAAGCAGGGAAAATTTTAAGAACCACCCTAAATTTATATGTATAATAAATGGGTTAATACCCATGATACATAGGAAAAATGGGAGGCGGTTTTATCAATAATATAATATGTATATATAATTTTTTTTTGGTGAATCTCTAACCAGATTATATTATCTTGTACAATGATGGAGAATCTTTCACTGAATTATAAAATCTTGTAAGATCTTGGCAAATCTTTTACTGAATAATATAACATTGTGAAGTCTTGGCGAATGTTTGTTAAAGTATGAAACCATATATGATAATAAGAAAACATATTTATTAAACTGTAATATACTAACATACATGTTTGGAAAAAAGAAACATAATTTTCTCTTCCTACAAACAATGTTCCAAGTTTCAGTGGTCGTGCTTGTCAAGGTTATTACAATACACTCTTTCATATCCTTCTATTAGTTTTGATAATATTGCACAACAAAGTTCTTGTAGGTGTTGATATTGACCATGAGTTCTGTCAAGGTAGGAGAGATTAATCTTTTCTCTACAACTTTTGTCAAGCTACCACTTTTTTCAAGTTATCAAATTTCCTTCTTATTCCATAGAATCCAACTGCGAGATAAAAAAAAACAAATCAAGTTTCTTTACCCCAACACACCAATAAGTAGCAAGCCCCAACTAAATTATATAGGAAAGTATTAGGTATCCCAAAGGCTTGAAGGGGATCTAAATGAAAGAAGTGACCATTATGAGAAGCCTTCCAATCAATATATGAATATATAAATGTAGATTTATTATTATTTTAATTG
>APFE030378327.1:167917-183804 GCA_000404065.3 Pinus taeda | reverse complement strand
ACATCCATTTTTACTCTTGATCCACCAAGCCCCGAGAGGGATCAAATATTTTTTCACTCTATGCTTGTTTGCATATCATGATATTTGATCCCTCTCACAGCTTAGTAGATCCAAAGTAAAGATGGATCTATGCTGGTTTAATTCCCCCTTTAAATAGGCTACATTCCACGTAAATAGCATTGGTCAATACCACGTGCCATTTTTATTTTTATTAATACTAATATTAGGGTTAATAATGTTTTTTTGCATGGTATTAATAATAATCTAGCCCATGGTATTCGGCCCATAGTATTTTTCACATAGGTTTTACCTAAATATAACACATTTTTTGAGTGTCCTTAAATATAAGGTGACTTATGGAGTAAATATAATTTTTATTTATTTATTTATTTATCATACCTATCGTTTATTTATATTTTTATTAATTTACCGTACCTCTTATAAAAATATGGTATTTGGCCCATAGGATTCACTTAAATAAAACCTCTTTTTTGAGCCTTCATAAATAGAGAGAGGGTTATGGACTAAATATAAAAGAGGTTTTATTTATTTACCATACCTCTAGTTTATTTATATTTTTATTTATTTACGATACCTTTTGAGTAAGTATAAAAAGAGGTTTTATTTATTTACCATACCTCCACTTTATTTATATTTTTATTTGTTTACACCCTTGCATGTATATAAGGTGACTATGAAGTAATATAAAAAATGTTTTATTTATACATACTCTCATTTATTTATATTTTTATTGATTTTACAACTACTCTTTCTATAAATATGGTATTTGGTCCATGGGATTCACTTAAATAAAACCTATTCTTGAAAATTAGGGCGAATGGAAGGTTGTAACTCCTAATTTGAAGGGCTAAATTTACCTTTTTTACCCTCTCCCTTAAAATAAGGTGGGCTAACCTCCATACCTAATTTTTCTATAAAATAAATTTGAGGCGTTTTATAAAAATGTACTATGATACAAAATATTTGCCCACTAAAAATTTAAAACCCCTTAATTTCACCAAAGGGCGAAAATTTGCCCCTAAAATTTTCCATGCCTAGAAGGTATCTAAGCACGTAGCCAACAGAAGCATAGGGATGACAAAGCATTGGGCAGATGTCGCAGTGAGCCAATGTGGAGAGTGTCAGGGTGAAGTCGAAAAATGCATTAGACAAAAAGATTGAACCGGGCCCATGAAAGAGTATTGAATCCTCCTAGAGGTCAAAAGAGAAAATAAGCCAAAAGCGATCATCACTTAATGGAGGCTAGGGAATGGAACATTAATTAACAAGGAATTTCACATCCCAGAGTCTATTTCCCGTGAGTATCGATAGTGTAGAACAAACAGAAGCGTGGGATGATCTAGCACTATCTTGATGTGTAGAAGTCAGCGACATGGAACTGACACATTGGTCAATGAAAACCAACGAAGGTGGTGATGTGTCACGAGAGGTTTGGGAAGTGCTCATGTTAAAAAGAGCTAGGAACTAACCCATGAGGTTTGGTCACAAAGTGTTGTCCCACCATTGCAAGGGAGCTTATTACTAAAGAAATGGGGTACAATTCTAGTGAGGTCATGCATAATTAAAAGGTGAAGTTTATAACCCTGCATTTGCATATATATCATAAAGTTTCAACTACGTTGGTTTTGTCTATTTTTGGGGCCCACGCATAGTATTTGAATGAAGCTTGAATTTGGTGGTTTTATAAGGTTGTGTATTATACCCTTGCACCTTCTCCCACTCAAGTTTAAAATAGGAAGGTTTGGCATAAAAAAAAGATTTATTTCCCATAAGGAGTTGAGGGAAGCACCTATCAGATTTCGAATTGAGGACTACTAGTCAAATCCTAGCCAAACCTATATGTCATTGATGAGATTTGGTTTGTAATTAGTTTTGTTTAATTAGATTTTATGTGTAGGGAATATTTTGACCTATTGTTATTTAGATTGAATATAATGATGTATATGGGTCTAGTTTGAAACATTCTAAAATGTGGCCTACCATAGTAGTGATTGTTAAGTGGTCTTAGTGTGAAAATTTTGAAATGTTGATCAAACAAAGTAAACTATCAACCAAGAATTCTAAACTCAGAACGAGAACTCTAGCAAAAAAACCCCAAAAACACCCCAAAAAAATATGAAAAATCTCTCTAAAAACGAAGAGTGTTGATGCTGAAATAACATTTATTTTTTTATTTCTTGTCTTTATTTATTTTATTTTAATATATTTTTTGGGGTAAATTTTCAACATTTTTAAAAAATGGTAATAAAAACCAATAAAAGCCAAAAACAATTGTGTAAAAAACTCCATAAAAATAAAAAGTGTTGATGTTGGAATAATACTTTTTTTTTTGGTAAATTTTCAATTTTTTTAATAATGACATTAAAGACAAATTATAATGACTCTAGAAATCGTTAAAATTTCAACTATTTCCAGACATGGCATTAAAGACAAAATATCACGTCTTTGAAAAGCCTTAAAAATCCAACAATTTTTAGTGATGACGTTAAAGAAAAAATGCTTGTAATTGCTTTCAACCATAACATTAAAGATAAAATATCA
The DNA here is from genome assembly GCA_000404065.3 of Pinus taeda. Taxonomy (NCBI): domain Eukaryota; kingdom Viridiplantae; phylum Streptophyta; class Pinopsida; order Pinales; family Pinaceae; genus Pinus; species Pinus taeda. Next base: position 181,242 of record APFE030378327.1, on the reverse strand, counting down.
TGACTTAAAAAAACCTTAAAATTATAACAATTTTTCAACCACGGAATTAAAACCAAAGATCATGACTACAAAAAACCTTAATTTTTCAAAATATTTTAATCATGGTATTATGGAAAACAATTATGACTAAATAAACTTTAAAAATAAACACCTGAATGAAAGAGTCATTATACCAAGTTATTTTCCCTTTTAAATGCTTAAAGTATAGCAATTTTAAAATCTTAGTCTAAGACAACTTGACACATTACAACAAAAATTAAAAAATTAACTGTGAAACTTACAATCAATATAGGTGAACTTGACCCATTGTAATGAAAATTTAAATACCAACGATGAAATTGACTCATTATGGGGGTGGACTCGAACCATTATAACAAATAAAATAAATTAACTATCAAATTGACACATAATATGATTGAGTTGCTAGCCGATGATCGACACAGACCCTGCAGAAAAATATAATAAAATAATAAATAAATACAAATGAAAACAAAAATTAAACATTGAAAAAAATAAAAACTAGAAAAAAAAATTAAACATAATAAGTAAAATATATATTAAATAAAATAATTAAAAAGACATGACCCGAAAAAGAAAAAGAAAAAATATATATATATTATATATATATAAAAACAAAAAAATCAAAACATAAAAATGGTAAAGAAAACAAAATACCATTAAAAGAAAAAAAAATTAACCAAAAAAAAAAAACCAAACAAACAAACTTTACATGATAAATAAATAATACATTAAAAAAAATTAAAAAACATATAAAAACAATAAATAAATAAAATAGAATAAAACATTAAAAAAATAAAAATAAAAAATAAAGTGAAAAAAAGATTTAGAAAAATCACATTAATAACAATTAAAATAAAAAAATCCTTTTTTTACACAATTGGAAAAAAACATTAGAATGAAGTTAAAAATAAAAATTAAAAATTGAGGCTCCACTAGCAATGGGTGAGGAAAATGATTTCTACGGCCCGCTGGGTTGAGAAGGCAGGAGCTGTGTAGCTCCTCCCCACCCAGGCCAATAACCCCATAGTCCCTAGGCTGGGAAGGTGATACCCGAAATTGCCTTCCCCGCCCAGGGCTCGTGGGACCTCAATTTTTTGTTTATTTTTAAATATTTTCAATTGCTTTTAACATGTTTTTTTTTAATTAATTTTTTTAATGTTTGTGTTTTGTTTTTTGTTTTTGTTTGCTTTTTTTTGTTTTGTTTGTTTGTTTGTTTGTTTGTTTTTTTCCAAAAAAAATCTTTTATTTATTTTTTAATGTTTTATTTTTAATGTTTTTTAATTTTTATTTGATTTTAATTGTATTTATTTTTAATTGATTTTACTTGTTTTCATTTTTTATTTTTTTATTTTTTTTTTTTTGTAAATTGTATGTTTTAGTTTTTATCATTTTTTTATTAGTTTTACTTAAAATTTATCTGAATCAATTTTTTTTGGAGAAAAAAATAAAACTTCAAATGTCCTCATCTTGGATATAAAATTCATAAAATTTGCTATCTTTCCTTATTTTTTATTCATTTATCTCATAATTATTTTTATTTAACATGTAATTTTTAACGAAAAGGTCAATACATAATTTTTTAACTATATCTATATGCAAGATGTGTATTTTTTGTTCAGTGTTTAAAATTATTATTTTTTAGTAGAAATTATTTTATGTGTATTAAGTATTAATTATTTATAAAAAACATAATGTCAAATATTAATGTTATTATTTTTTTTTTTTTAACTTATGAAAAAAAAAAAAAAAAAAAACAACTCAAAAGAAAAACAATAAACACATGTTTGAAATTTAACCCATAAAAAAACAAACATCTTAGGACGAAAAAGAAGATGAGGAATAAGAGAACTTGAAAAATGGTTAAATAATCATTATTTAAAAAAAAGGTGCATACTTAGGACATAAGAAAAATTGAAGTGTCAAAAATATGCTTTAAAAAAATGTTGGTGTTTTTCAAAATCCGCATGAAAATCACAAACATTTAAAAACAGTTATCCACAATTAATACAATAGAAAATTTAAAGTGTAAAAAGTAAGCCCTCTAAAAAAAGGGGTTGATGTTGCATCAACACTTTTCAAAATCAGCATGAAAATCACTAACAGTTTAAAATAAATGTTTATTCTTGATACATAAAAAAATTTGAAGTGTAAAAAATACGGTCCAATTTTTTTTTTTTTTTTTTTTTTTTTTTTTTGTATTTTGAATCAACACTTTTCAAAATTAGCATGAAAATCACTAACATTTAAAAAAATGTTCATACTTGATACATAAAAAAATTGAAGTGTCAAAATTATGCTCCAAAAAAAAGGTGTATTTTGAATTAACACTTGCAAAATCAGATGATTTTTTGCTACCTCAAAAAAACAGGTTCTTGATATAGTTCGCATTTGATAGTTTACATCGTTATCAAAACAAGTTATAGGGAGTAGTTTCTTCCTTCGAGTAGCAACTGGAGAATTTAGTAGAGGTTGTAGCCTCTGGCAGGTAGGACCTTGCACACTAATAAAATCCTACACCAATGCAAAATGTACAAATTTTTCCTTAATAATAATTGAAGGTGAAGTAGGCAACAACAATGGTGGTTTTCCCAATTGGGTTTTCCACTTAAAAATCAAGTGTCTCATGTGATTATGCACTTATTATTCTATTGATGTGTTTTATATGATTTTATTTTGTTCAGTTATTGATTAACATTGCAAAATAAAAGTTGAAATATTAATTGCATGAAATATTGATTCACCCTCCCAGTGTTTCTAACACTATGGTACACACCAACTTATAACATAATCACTAACAATACAATGACTAACAATACACCAATTATAGACTCCAGACTTATAACAATAGCTCAAGCCAAAAATTAAACCACACCTACCAAGCTCAAAAGGGTATAATCACCTCCATCATTGTACTCCACAACACTCTAAGCTCTAAAACAAACCACAAACAAACCCAAAAAAGAGATGTACCATAATTATACTCCCCTCTTTTAACACAATTCTTTGGGAATCTGACACCAATAGGAGGTAACCATCCATAACTTTCCAAAACCACAATCCAAACAAAATTTCCAGACCCACAACCTAGGGATGACCATGACTAATGATTTAGGAGAATCCCAAAAGGCCAAAAATTCAAAGTCCTTATATCTCAGCAACATTGGCACCAAGTTGTATCTCTCATCGTTACGATTCCAGTGGCACAAACGACATTCAAATTCAAGTTTGTATCACCAACTTATCACAGTTTGGAGTTTGATAAGATATGCAAGAAAATGGCGCCCACAACATGCCACATGATTAAAAACTATATACAAAAAATAAATTTATTACTATGAGAGAGAGATATTAAAAAATGATATTATATTTTTATAAATTTGGGGCTAAAAAAAATGATTAACCATATATATGTGTGTGTATGTGTGTCAACAAAACATAATTCAAGTGTATGGCATCGGTCAACATGGATGGTTCAACATTCAACCAAAACGGGGTTTGGCGGGTTTTGAACCCCGACCCCTCACTAGCCAACAACCCTATTACAATATCTGCTAAGCAACCTGAAAGTGGACGACATTAGTATGTCCACTGACAAAACATTATTTAAACCGCTACATTCATGCAAAGAGGAGGGCATGGGAGGCCGTGGAGCGGAACGATGATGGCGGAACCAGAGGAGTGAAACTCAAATCTAATGGAACCCTTCGCGCTGTAAAACCTTGATGACAAAGTTCCAAGGGAGAATATTCTACAATATTCTCTAAAATATTCCAAGAATATTTCTTTGTAGAATCTATTGTGGAATCTAAAAGATTCTCTCGAGGGTCCAAAGATGACAATGGTGGAATATAGATGAGTTTATCCTCATTTTACTAAGAATGTTGCAAATATTTCAATGGTGCATTCAGATTTGGGATTTGAGCAGTGGATCTTAGGTGTCATGGAATAAACTCGCATATTTCATTAATTTCTTGGCACGAAGTTTGAGACAACAATGCATCTTTCAAATGTGGGTCATGTTTACAGTCAAAAGTCTTAGAAGGATGAGACATACCTGTTGGTGCTATGATTGTTGTGTTTTGAGCAGTGGAACTTCAATTCACTCCCAGGATTGGAGGTATAATGATGGATTTTTCCATGTAATCATTTACATCTTCACTGAGATGAATGAAGAAACCTCCCCTCTATTGAAGTAGTGCTTGGAGGCATAGTCCACACTGGACAAAATCTGTTATCAAACTTTTGTTTCGATTATCTTTATGGTCTCCTTTATGTTGCTTCTTCTTTAAGTGTTTGCATATATTGTTTTTGCATGCTCTTTCATGCAATTCTTCTAACATCAATCGAAGAAAATATCTTAGATCATACTAGTATTAGAGGCATACTGGATCAAGTTTGGTATCATAATATTCTTGCTAATGTGGATTGCGAGTGTGAATGATATCTAGGTCCAAACTCAAAAGGGGTGAAGGAAAACTTAAGAATTTTTTCCCAGAGATTGGACATGAAAAATGAAGAAGGAAAATGGCAGATGACTATGTTCGCACCAATAATGACAAATATTTCGAAAAAAACTTTCCACACCATCGAAAATAAGGTAGATAAATTGTTTATGTATTATGAGAAGGGAGTGGAAAAGAAGAAGAAAGAGAAAGAAGAGCATAATGTTATGGTAAATTATGGAAATGGAGGAGAACCTCTTGAACCTCCATCTCCATATTATAGTGAATTTTCCACTTCTTCATCTTATTTTGATCATTCTACTAATTGGAATAAAAATTCTTCTAAAAAGCATTTTTTTAAAGTTGGATATAAAATTTGATTCTCTTGTGTTTAATGGAGAATCTAATGCAAAAATGTTAAACAATTTGATTAGACATATTGAAATATATTGTGGAATAAAAAATAGAATAATATGAGGTGAAGATATAGTTATCATCTCTTCAACTGGGAGACACAACTCTTGTATGGTGGGATAACAAACTTCAAAAAGGTAGTAAGCATATGGGTAAACTCCTTTCTACTTGGTTTGAATTTGTTTCCGCACTGAAAAGGACAATTTTATCCATTAGGATATTAGAAAAAATCCATGATAGAAAGGCAACATTTGATATCAGTCAAAGATCAAGATGTTCAAAGTTTCATAGAGGAATTTAGGAAGCAAGCATTACCACCGGGAATTCCTTTAGATTCACCTGATATTTTGATGAAATATATTGGTTCTTTACATAATTATCTTCAACATTCATTGTTGTTGTTTGAACCCACTACTCTTGATGTGGCTAGTGTGAAAGCCATTCACCTTGAAAGTTGGGGAAAGCATGAATAATACAACCATATAAAGAAGACAATGATGAGAAAGAAAAATAAGGAAAATCCCTCTTACACTCATTGTGAGAAAGAAGGGCATGATGAGGAGCACTACTAGAAACTGCCTCCAAAATTGAATTCAAAGAAGTATGGTGGAAAATCATTAGAGAAATTTTGAAGTCTAAAATGGGCCTCCTAAGGAATATTATAAAATAATCCTTAGATTATATCATCAATTTTAGAGGAAAAAATGAAAAAACAACTTTTTCAATTCGTATTTTCAACTTATGGCCCCATGGTTTTACTCAAATTTTGAGTGGGAGTAGTCATTAGATGCAGAATTTAATTCATAATCCAAGGAATAACGATGTTTCATACTTTTGATGGACCCTGCTACATGAAAAATGAGAAATACATGAAAAGAAATGATTGCAATTACGCTTTCCATGTATTTCTTATTTTTTGTGTACCAAGGTCCATCAAAAGTCTTCAACATGGGTAGTCCTTGGATGAGGAATTAAATTTTGCATGCAACGAGTGCTCCTATTCAAAATTTGAGTAAAACCGTAAGGAGATAAGTTGAAAATACGAGTGGAAAAGGTAGTTTTTATTTTATTTTATTTTTTATCTTTTATTCTTTTTACTTTTTTCACTCCAAAAATGTTGAATCATCCCCCATGGTTGATATCATCATCTTGAATCATATTGGTTCTTATAAGTTGATTTTGGTTGTACATTTTTGTTTTGAGACCCATTTTAGACCTTAAATTTTCTCTAATTAGGAAGTAGAAGATGATTTTTATAGTGCAACAATTCCTTGGATCTGATTCAAACGATGAGATGAAGTTTGCAGTTGTTGGGATTGAAGGTGATGGACCAATTGACCTAGGTTTTGATTCAAGAGATGAGATGAAGATTACAATAGGTGTTGCAACATAGATGAGAAAAGAACTAAAGAATTCATGGCTTCAAGACCTAGAGGAGATCAACCAGAGCATTCAAGGAGAGAATGTTGAATTGAGAAGACTTCTACAAGAAGCAGAAGAGGAGAAGAAGGGATTGCAGTTTCAAATACAAGCCACATAACATGTCTTGGAAAAGTTTAAGTGCAACGAAGGCTTATCGAAGTCATCATCCTCCACTCCAGAATCAACAACTAAGGTAAATCTTGTCAGTGATTCTTCAATTTCATGTTCTCATCATGATGATGGTTTGGTGCATTTAAAAAGCACAATACATGCGCTGGTTCGAAGCCAATGAAGAAATTGGTACATGAAAGAAAGGGATTTAAAATAGTGTTTAATGTCCATGGAATTGTGAATCCCATCCAAGTGGTGGAACTACCATGATATGCAGGATTGGGATTTGTTAGAGAGGAAGAAAAACACTCCAAACCCACATAGACATAAGAGTCTTTAAGTGACAAGTCTGAGACAGTGCAGATGTTGGAAACATGTCACAACCTTATAGTGATAGTGAGATTTTCAAAGGAATAATTGAGGCAAACTATCATCACTAGGCTTGCACCCGAGTCAACCATTCAAAGAAGGTTATGTTATCCAGGAAGGAGGCACAAAAGAAGGTCAAGAAAGTCTGTAAGAAGAAAAAAAGTTGCAGCCATTGCAAACAGTGGGGACATAAAATATTCACATGTTGGAAGCTCCATTCAAAGCTATGCCCAAAGAATGGTAGGGAGAATTTAAAAGCACCTGTGAGGGAACCAAGAAATGAAGTAGTTCAATAATAAAGTTAGCTACAGGAAGAAAGCCCATTACCCTGGTTAGGTAAGAGATGGGTAACCTTTTTAAGTAGTTGAGTATGGCCACCATTGTAAATCACATGTTATTCTTAAAAGACCCCATAAAGTATGCAATATGGTGATATTTTGGCCTTTAGTTGGATAGAAATGGGTATGGATTTTGTTGTAAAATTTAACCATGAGTGTCTTATAAACTCTAGAAAAGTATGATATTATTTGGATCTTGCAAGTTGGACATGTATTGGAAGCTATAGATTTGCATATGGATACAGGTGTTGGATTCATCATTTTAAATTTGAATTACAAAGGTGAAAAAGAGGAAAGGTTGGCCTATCAGAGACATTTGTTATGTACATGAAGGTTGCAGTACCATTTATACTTTTGGTGGACCAAAATTCCTTCAATGGGGAGGAATGATCTAGGAGGGTCCCAAAAGGCCAAAAATTCAAATTCCTCCTATCTCAACAACATTTGGACCCAATTTTAGTGCTCATCATTACAATTCCAATGGTGCAAACAACACTCAAATATGAGCTCGTATAACCAACTTATCGCAGCTTGAAGTTTGGAAGGATATGTAGGAAAAGAGGGCCCACAACATGCCATATGATATCCTAGTCAACAAGTGGGGCCTATAGTTGACTTATCACCCACCAAGTTCACCACATGGCAAGAAAATGTTGGTCACAACAACACGTCAATGGTTAAAAACTATTTACAAAAATTAAAATTATTACTATGGCCATAACCATATAAAAAACATCATATATATAGATATATATATATATATATATATATATATATATATATATATATATATATATATAATATATTATATATATATATCTATATCTGTGTGTATGTGTCAACAACAAATAAGTTGGGTGTATGGCACCAGTCAACATAAACAATTCAACGTTCAACCAAAACAGGGCTCCGTGGGTTTTAAACCCCTTGTCCCTCGCCAATCGACAAGCCTATTACGGTATCCACTAACCAACCTACCAACAAACAGATGTTGGTATGTCTATCTGGGAAACATTATTTAAACCACTCCATTGATGCGAGGAGGAGGGCATAAGAGGTTGCAAAGTGGAATGACAACGATGGAACCAGAGGGGCGGAACTCAAACCTAGTGGAACCCTGTGTACGATGGAACTTTAACAACGTAGTTCCAAGGGAGCATATTTTAGGAAAATTCTCTCTTGAATATTCTAAGAATATTCCTATGAAGAATATGTTGTGGAATCTGAAATATTCTCTTGGGGTCCTAGAGATGATAATAACACAATATAGCTGAGTTTACACTCATTTTACTTATAATTTTAAAAGGATTTTAATGGTGCAGTTAGATTTAGTATAGGAGTAGTGGATATTAGGGGTCATGGAAGAAATCCACACGTTTCATTAATTTCTTGGTACGAAGTTTGAGAGGGCCATGAAACTTTCAGAAGTGGATCATGTTTACAGTAAAAATCTCAGAAGGACGAGACAAACCTGTTGGTACTATGATTATTGTGTTTCGTGCAATGGAACTTCAAGTCACTTCTAGGATTAGAGGTATAATGATGTATTTTTCCATGTAATCATTTTCATTTTTGCTGAGATGAATGAAGTGGCCTCCCCACTATTGAAGCAGGACCCAAAGATGTAGTCCATAGTTGACGAACTCCATTATCAGACTTTTGTGTGCATTATATTTATGGTATGATTTATGTTGCTTCATCTTTAAGTGTTTGCATATATGGTTTTTACATGCTCTTTCATGTAATTCTGTTAAGATTAACCGAAGAAAAGATCTTGAATCATGTTATTATTAGAGGTATACTATATTAAAAAAGACTAAAATCTGTCATAACAAACTGATCTATATTTGTATGATTAGTTTTTATGTTCTAATAACAACTACAGATTAATAAACATGTGATTGCTTCTTGCTTTTGGTGTTGAGGTTTCCTTAGTTGTTGGTGCTTACAAACAGGTAAATTTCCTTAAGTTAAACAAGACATTCATGAGCAAAATAGCTTCAAAAATGAATAATGAACAAGAAACATGTACAGTGTAGTAAACCATCAAAGAGACACGTTAACACAATGTTTTGATGAAGGATTTCACCCCTCCTGGGCTACATCTCCTTGGTCCAACTTCCATGGCTTGGGCCTCTATATTATCTCAATGTGGAAAAAATGGTATTTACAAAGCTCTATGGCTCTTGATACATACACCAATGTGTTCAGAAGGTCCAAATCAGTGAAGAACACTTCTTTCTGATCTCAATTTGGTCAAAAAATGAGTAAGTTATGGCTCAAATAGTTTTTCCGAGAAAACCTCCACCAAATCTGGAGAGACTCCAGTTAAGTCTGCCAAAACTCGTAGTTTCCGCCTAATTTGTTGCGCCGCCAAATCTGCCACCAACTTAATCCAAATATTAAGCATGCTTAGTTAATATTTAAACATAATTAAGTTAATTAAAGTGAGATCAGTGCTAAGAACTCTGTTGGCTGGCCCTTGGATGTGTGGCTGAGGTCATATGGGGTGGGAGCTGGCCTGCAAGGTTGGCTCCCACCACCTCGCTATAGACAAAAAATTATGGCATTAATTATTTTGTTGTGCGCCTTCCTTTCAAATGCACTATCTGTGCCTCATTCGTTATAGATTGGAATTATGATGGGGAGGTCATGGGTTCAAACCCGCCCTCCCCCCATCACATATTTTTAACATATATATTTCGCAACCCAAAACTTTGGTTAAAGGTGTTAGTCAACTTTTAATATGCCATTCAAAAATATATATAACATATATACAATGCAAACTTTGTTTAATTATTGATATTTATATAATATATATATATAATATAATATATATATATATATTAATATATATATAATATATATAATATATATATTTATATATATATTATATAGTTATAAAAACTATATAATAATAAATAATATATATATATAATATAATAATATTTAAATAAAAATAGATTCGAATTCCACCTTGGAGCCAACTAGGAAATTTCACCTTCCTTGAGACAAACTGGTGAATTCAGAGGTGACACTTGTCACAACCCCATTGGGCGAAAATTAAAGAAGATTCCCCTTGCTGGCTGGACTACTGACTGAACTGCCATGTCATCATTCTGTCCCATTTTGCAATTTTTTTAGTTGTTTAGGAAAATGAACAGCATGCCTTTTATCCTTCATTCGGACTCCGTTTTTGACGAAATGAATTGTTTTGTGATCGTCTTGGTGAGATGGATGCAACCATACAATTTTGAGCCAATATGAGAATTTTTAATTTTGAGGTAAATACTGCGCACCTAATCATTCCTCCCCACTATAATCCTTTTGGACCCCAAAAGATACTATTATCTGACAAGTAGATGAGGTTATAGTCCCCTCACCTTTCCAAGCTCGATCCAATTAGCCTTTGACGAATTTGTTTCCTTTAGCTCCTCTCTAAGGAAATCAACATTCACTTGCCTTGAGGGCCCTGTTCTATACATGTACTTGTCTTTGCCCTTTTCAAGCTGATCTTGCACTGTTTGTTGCACCATTTTTAGTCGTTCATAGAAACTCATGGTTTTTTCCATGTTGCCATCAAAAGAAACACCCTTCTTACCAAGATGACATAACAAAATGTAATGCAAATGGATGACAAATTTCACTACTCGGTTTACATGACTCAAGCCCAATTGTACATATTGAAAGTATTAAATTTTCTGAACATAACTTTCATATAAAACATAATGACGCTTGAATACAATAGTTACATAACCAATAGGCCTAAAAGTCATAACAATGAACTTGCTGCTTATACTTCTTTTGTACCTTCGAACCAAGTGAAATTTTTGACGAGTATCCATCCAATGAAAGTGCATGGATCACTACAACTTAATCTTTACACCATGAAAATATTTTGAATGAAATAAGATGGTGAAGTTGCTTTCATAAACCTAAAACTCAAATGAAACTTTCAAGTTCGGAAGAGCATAAAAAAGAATTGAACTGATCTTTTGGTTTGAAGCAACACATGCCTCTTGTTGTTTGCCTCCCCACTGGAAGACTTCGCACACACATGAAAATGCATGCTAAGGAGCTTTGAAAGAAGAAATGTCAACAACAACTTTCCTCCAACATTGGGCTACTCCCAATAAACCTTTTATCAAAATGACGATCTTGGGTGTTGACCAATCAACAATGGTATCCAACTTGGAGAGGCTTGCCTTCAACTTACCTCCTCTAATATCATGGGCCAAATGCATCAAAGAAGTGAAACCCAACTTGTACTTTGATATCTTCAAAACATCAAACAATCTTCCTTCATAGATGACATGTGCATAATAAAACTTTCTAAACATGTTTATGTCACCCAAGTGGACACTTTCTTCAAGAAATGACTCTTTTTTGCTAGAATTCAAATTCATGTATGTAATGGAAGTGCTGCAAAGAACATACAACATTAAAATCCATACAAACCATTCTTTTTTGATGGTATGTATATTCTTGCACTGAACTCTTTTTACAACTTTGCTTTGGTGAAAACTACTCCATTTGTCCTCTTTTTTGAAATACGTACCATTCCTCTTTGGTGCCATAACCATCAATACACAACATGGCATAAGGGATGATTGAATGAGCCCATTGTTCACCAAACTTTTTCATTGCATTGGTGTCTCTACACTTCGCAATTTTGTCAACCCTTGAATGCTAAAATCACAAAGAGAAATCTCTTCCTGCATAGATATTTCATGTGAAGTTTCTTTCTCCTTGAAGGACAATTCTTTCACAACCTGAAATAATTCATCACTTTGATGAACTTAACCAACCAAATCAGAATTGAAACTTGCATTACATGCAACAACATTTTCATAAACAATATCATCATTTGGCTTGAACATGAGAAGTACTAAACTTTTACTTAAATTCACTAGTCTTTTTGCCTCCCCTGCATTAACCAAACAAATGTTCATCTTTTTGCAATGGGCTCTCACTATGTACTCCACACCATCCTTGAACAAGTGATACTTGTTTTCATGGTGGTAAAATACTACTTTCCGGTCATACAAATATGGGATACCCAACACCAAACATAAAATATCAAGCAGTACCACATCTAACTCCACTTCATCAACAAAATTTGCAGTGATTGCAAACTTAAACAACCATTTTCTTGTAACCTGTAAACTTGTGTCCCTTGTTATCCATCCCAAAGGGTATGGTTTATGGTGAGGTACAGTTTCAAGTTTCAATCTATTGAATAAGTCTTCAGAGATTAGATTCGCTTCTAATCCACTATCAAAGAGTGTGTCAATCCTGGTGTGTTTAGATATGACCCTAACATGAAATAACTCAATTCATCTCTTTTCATTTGGAGTAGTAGTAGTGTTACAATTTTGAGAACTAGTGCTTACAATATCTTGTTTTCCTTTTATTCCCATGACAATGATTTTATTTTCATCACCTGATTTAGAACATAAATCTTCTCAAGTGATAGCAATGGTTTTCTGTTTCCCTTCATTTTTGAACTTATTTGGTCTCATTTCTGGATGTAATTTCCAGTAGTGGGCTTCATCATGCCTTTCATTGGAGCAGTTTTTGCATGCGATTTTCTCCCCTTCTTTATTCACACTTCCATTCTTATTTCCCTTCCATTTTCCTCCTTTCTCTTTTTCCTTACCCTTAGGTGGATTTTTATCACTACTCTCTTCATAAGTGTTCTTTCCTCTAGATTCAAGGTGCGTGGCTTGCACACATACCTCATCTAAATTATTTGGATTGAACATAAGAATAGTGTGTTTAAGATAGGAATGTAAACCCCCAATATATTTCAACAGTGTATCTTGAGAATTCAAATTCACTCCTAATAACAAAGCCCTTTTTCTAAACTCTTGTGTATAATCTTGGACTGTTTAGCCTTTAAGCTGCCTAAAATTTTTCCAACTCATAATGGCTTTTTCATATAGGCTAAAGGATAAAATTGTCTTTTAATTATAGAAAAAAATTCAATCCAAGTGATGGATATCTTACATGGATTCTCATTTCATCTTGAGTCTTTGCTTCCCACTAGACTAGTGTAGCTCCTTCTAGCCTCAATGAAGCCAACTAGATCTTTATGTCATCTTCTTGAAGGTTATGAATTATGCAATATACCTCGAACTTTCGGATCCAATTGTCCAACTTTTCTACATTCACTTTTCCATTGTACATGGAATGTTCGAATTTTATG
>APFE030378327.1:145417-162917 GCA_000404065.3 Pinus taeda | reverse complement strand
GATATTCAAGGCTTCATTTGAAACTACCTTATAATATTTTATTGCTCCATTATATTAGGGACTCTTTGGTATGATCCACCTTGTATGTCAGAGTGAGCTCATACTACTCTCATCGATGTGGCAGACTGGTTTACTATTAAAGAAGCAACTTATATAAGGGTTTTTCATGCATATAAGACTCCTCATCCTCTCCTAACATTAGTGTCAAATAGAGTGCTCTTGCAAGAGGTCGTACCAACTAGATACCAGATTATCCAAAATATTGTCAAATGGAAAAATGTGACCTTGGTCTGTAATTCCCTTAACAATTGGAGCATATTGTCTTGAAAAATTCAAAGAAGTCGAGGTTGAAGCTCAGGAAATGAAGGGTTTTTATTTCATCGATCTGGGTATTCGAAAGTATGACCTAAGGGGTATTGCAACATCACACTATAAAGCAGTTAGCTTCGTATTGTCCTATAGACATGAGCAACAAAATGGAGAAGAAAAGGTCAAGAACTTTTATAATTATTCTAGGGAATTGGGTCCAAATGAGCAGTAAGAACAACAAGAAGAATAAGAAGAGAATTTAGATGTCATGGACAAAGAAGGCATAAGCCTTGAAAAATGAATAGCTTTGCTTAAAATGAAGAAAAAAAACAAATGAGCAATGGAAAACATAAGAAGTAGAAAGATGGCCAGCAAGGAAACGTTAAGGATCAACTGAAAGAAGGTGAATAAGGATAAAGTCTAGAAGAAAGGAATGTATCAATAGCCAACATGAAACAAGAAATCATGGGAAAGAGAGAGGAAGATCTATGCAAGAAAACAAATGAATATGGAATAAAGAATGAGGAAGAAATTCTAAGGAAACAATGGGATGAATAAAGGATAAGAAAGTTGGACGAGGAAGAACAACTGAGGAAGGAGGAGTAAGAGTGGAGAGCAAAAGAAGTTGAACAAAGGAAGAAACAAGAGGAAGAGTAAATATCAAAAAGACGAAAAGAGGAAGAAGTAAAAAAGAATGTTGAGGAAGAGAAAGAAGAAAATCCAAATAAGAAAGAAAACAACAATAAGAAGAGGAGGCCAAAAGGCAACATGAAGCTCTTGCTAAGAATATTGAACATGATCAACTCAAGGAACAATAAGGCAACACAATATATGACCAACTGATTCAATGGTATGGAATGTAGATAAATTTTCCTCCTTTAGAAATTCCTCCTTCTACTCTGATTACTGGTGGGAATCTTCCACTTCGAGAGCTAGTCATCCCAGATGAAGAAAAGGAAGAAGTACTAGACATCACAATTATAACTTTCAACCAAATCCAATGTAAAATAATGCAAGAAAGAATAAAATATTATGCAAAGAACACAACTAATCCCATATTGGTGGTCACGAAGAAGGAAATTTTCATAGATACTACAATTAACCTCAAGATTATTGCTTCAGCTGGAACAACCTTTGTGACCGCAACAAAATTGAATATGAGTAAATTGAATAGATGAGTTGCTGATCTACAGGCCATGCTTGTCGCTTCTGAACAAATGGTTGCACAAGTACAAGATGAGAAGCAATCCTTGTGCATGACTCATTCAAGCAATAAGGGATTGTAAGCATCTATTTGGGAGGAAGTGGCAACATTAGAAGATATTATGGCCCTAGTCTATCAAGAGTTGAGGAAGTTGAATTAGGCTACAACAACATTTCTAACTATATAGGCATAATTAAATGAAAAACAATCCATGCTCAAACAAACCATGACAATTTTTGATAGCATACATGAATGGAACACTCAATATCTAGATGCACTAGAAGCTCTCTAAAGAAAAGACTAGATAACTGCATAAGATGATAAACTTCAAATTCGCATCAAGCTCTATTCATGTGACAAGTTAAAAATATATGTGGATAAAGTGTTAACCTTATATAAGCATTTGTTGAGTGGGATGGAATTGGTAATTGAGGTGCAAGAAATCCATTTTATTAAATCGATTGGTGAAATAAGGCTACAAGAAGAGATTTTGCAAGAAATACAAGAATTTCACGATCCTTTTAAACAAGTTTATACCACCAAGAACTTCTAGGGTACAAGGAAACAATTACTCAATTTGTGGTAGAGCTTGTGAGGTGATACACCAAACTCATGACCCTGTCAAATCAGATCAAGGTAAAGAAGATTACTTTGTTCCTAGATGCCCTAGAATGTCTACATAGACATGGAAATGAGCAATAGCATAAGTTCATTAGTGTTACAAAGGAATGAAATATTTATCACACATATCTTGTACAACAATTACATCTATATGTCCCAGATCTATCCATAACTAGATTACTAGAATAAGAGCATTTCATTCATGTTATATGATAGCAATAGAATAGAGACTAGGATATAGTAAAGAGTCTCAGGGGAATGTGAAATGTCATGAAGTAACTAAAGATTCATAAGGGTAGATGAAAGGTCACCCCTTTCTATAAATATGTCCCCATGACATAATGTAAGGGACTTTTGGTTTTGGACTCATTGGTGCACATTTTTTGAGAAATGTTAGATATTTTGGTGAATGCAAGAGGTGATTTGATATTTCAACTCATGGATTTGATGGACTTCTCATGTGATGGTTCCATGGATATTTCATCTTAATATTTCAAGTTGTGTGAACTTTAGAGTACAGTTTGTTCATGTGTCATCGAACATTGAGGGATCTATTTTATAGTGAATGTATGGTATATGATGTGTTTACTTTGATTATGTCAATGGACTATTTTATTGATTTGAATAATATTTCATTGTAGAATTGTGCACTTACTTGTGATTTATTGGTGTTATTGGTCACAAACTTGTTCATGATTGATAAACTTATCCTTGTAATATGCATGGGTTTGATTTGAAGTTGTGCTAACACTACTTTGCTTGAGATTCATGATTTAATATTATGTTTTTGATATTCATGGTATTTTATGTGTTGAATTTTGATTGGTTTCTTTCTTTCATTTATTAAAGATTTATTTGTTCTTTGACGAGTAGTACTTCTTTCGTCTAAAGTGAATTTCGACCAACAAGATGGAAGTTGGACCCACATACCAGATGGGACACCTAAATCAAACAATGCAGAATCTTTCCTCAGAGATGAAAAGGGTCCTAGTGCTAAGAAAGATACCAAGGATCGATTTCTCGTGTTCATATTCCTTTTATCCAAGGGACTACTGACAGGATTGCGAGGATCCAAAGGAAGCATAAGGTGGATTCAACCTTTAGGCCTTTAAATACCATTCGAAACTTTGTTAGATTTGTAAAAGACCTAGTGGACCCCAAGAATATGAAGGGTGTTTACATTATCCCATGCTCTTGTGGGACTCCCTACATTGGTGACACTGGTCGCTCGATTAATCAAAGGATTCATGAGCATGTTGCTAACATCAAGCATGGAAGGAACTGCTCCTCTTCTTTGGTGGAGCATGCATATAAATCTAAGCATCACATTTGCATTGAGGAGGCCCAAGTCATTTCCATCATCGTAAATTGAGGGAGGCCCTAGAAATTGAAGAAAGACCCAATAATTTGAATAGAGATGATGGTTGTAATATTAGTAGAAGTTGGGTCCTTGTCGTGTCCTCCTAGTTTTTTAGGCTTCTTTTTGGGATTTATTTTGTTTTTTTGTTTATCTATGTAGGTATTGGTGTCCTTTTTATAGTATTTGTTGTTGATTTATTCTTCATTAGAGTTTATTTTCTTGATCCTTCATGTTTTTTTTTATGTATTTTATCATCCTATTCATTCTTAACTCCTTATAGTATTTTTATTATTTGTTTAATGGGCCTGAGCCCCATATTTTACTGTTGACCTCGTTTTATTTATTGATTACTTTTCTTTGGATATATATATATATATATTTGACTTGCGTATATTTTTGATTTATTTGCCCATTATTTATTTATTTCCATTAATTATTTATCAAATAACCTTGTCTAGTTTAGGTTCTTGACTCGTTTTTATAATTTTTTACTCCCCTCCTTTAAAGTTTGACTTTGATTTTTTTTATAAATTAATTTAAATATTATTTCTCAAAAACTAGTTGTGTTAATATAGCGTTACTCATTATACTTGTTTTTAATAAAGTAATAAACTAATATCAACAAATTTAAATATTATTTTTCAAAAACTAGTAATAGTTTTGGTTTTAATAAATTAATTTAAATATTATTTTTTAAAACTAGCCGTTTAATATAGCTATTACATATATATTTTAATAAATTAATAAATTGATATCATTATCTAGAGATTTATTTTTCAAAATCTAGTAATATTTGGTTTAAATAATATATTTAAATGTTATTTTTAAAAAACTAGCCGTTTAATATAGCTGTTACTATAATATTTTTATAAATTAATGAAATAATATCATTATTTAAATATTTTTTTCAAAAACTAGCTATTTAATATAGCTGTTACTAAATAATATTTGTTTTTAATATATTAATAAATTAATATCATAATTCAAATATTATTGTTCAAATATAGCCATTACTTGAAATAATGTCTGTACATTGCTCTCTATTTAACCCTTTGCCATGGTCTACCTCTTCATCTGGTCCTGATGATGAACCACACTTGTTGGTTCGAAATGCATCCGCCAAAAATTTCTCTTATGTGATTTATACTGAAAGACTTTGCTTAATGTAGATTCTAATTAGGATTCTACACCGAGGATATCGCCCAACTATTGTCGATACATTGAAACCCATCAATATATTTTGACGTTAGAAGGAGGGCCCCTCTTATCAAATGGATAGTATAAGCACTCATCCTCACTTTGAACTCTCTTTGTTGGCTGGTAACCAACCTCCTCCTTTACCCCCTCATCATCCCCTCTCAAGGAACACCTTTCGGTGACACTCCCTCTATTAATGCTCAACCACCACCACTTGAAGATGTCCCTATTGTTGAAGTTCTACCTATTTTTGAAGTTACGTATGAGAAACTAAGACCTCTATGCCCTACCACCTGTTAATTTGATAAGACACTTGGATGTATCCCTGCTACATATTCCCTTCCTCATACACGTTCAACCAAGCTACACCATACCCTTAAGGGAATCCTAGTTAGCTAAGTAGATGATTTGATTAATATGATCTTGGATGACTATGTAGATGTTATTGAAAGACATTCCATCCAAGGTTTGGAAAGGGAAGCTCATGGGGAAGAGCAATTGGAATGTGGGAACTATTGCCTATGTGATAACACTGATAATATTCAAATTCCATGAGGTCAAGGGAATAATAGGAATCATTTAAACTTATAGAGTGAGGAAGACCTTCGAAATGAGAGAAATATTAGACTTGAGAGAAATTTGAGGAACTTGAGAAACCTTAGAAACCTTCAAAATATAAGGAAATTAGGGTCCCTAGAAAGAATGAGGAAGACCCCCCCACATAGTAATGAATGCTCAAGGTCTAGTTCTAAAAGCGACGAGGAGGATAATTCTAATCAAATGGATCATCATCCACTAGGATCTAACTGAAAAAAACCTTTGGCTTGGATGGCCTAGTATTCTCTAGACATCCAGGGCCAACTTCATGATATGCCCCGGCACCCCAAAAAACATCTCCCAAAGTATGATCCAAAGAAAGGCACCACCGCTAAAGATCATATCAGTAACTCCTATATTTCCCTGTAGATGATGAGACTCTAATACGATGATGTTGGATGCGAGTTATTCGAGAATACATCTTTTATATGGTATCACTCCCTACCTATATCTTCAATTCAAAATTGGGATGAATTTTGAAAGGCCTTTATAGAAAAATTGTTGAAGATAGGAGTACTCCATCCATGCTCCTCACAGAGTTGAGTTCTTTGAAGATTGCCAAGAAGGATAAGGTTAAGGATTTCAATCAGTGATTTGTTAATATCTTGAATAAGTTCTCCACAGATGTTTCTCTCAACAAATACATTACTATTCACTAGTATAATAAAGTGTTACCTTGTGACATTTTGATGTTCATGAAAAGGGAAGAAAATATCACACTGGTGGAGAATTTTGTGGAGGACCTTGTTGTTGAAAAGGATCTCCTTTCAATAAGAGCGATTGAGCATGACACACGCGAAGGGTCGAAGGCTTCCTATAAGAAAACTCAAGCCTTGTCTAGTAAATCTCATGATAAAGACTCTTTAGATTTTCAGGCTTTAGCTAAATCTTTGAAGTAGTTAACTAACAAAGTGTCTGAGTTGAAGAGAAATACTAGTCATATTTTATCATGCAGCAAATCATTCAAGCCTTTCTTCAAGCAGAGTAATAATCCACTTGCGAAGTCAGCTCAAAGCTCAAACACGAATTATAATGTCGAAGAGCTTGGAATGGACAACTATTGCACCTTTCAGCAAGTCGCACATTCAAAAAATATATGTCCACAATGTATACATAATATGACCAATGTGGTGGCCAAGGTGCTTGAAGATCAGAAAATTAGTGAAGAAGATGAAGAAATTAAAGATGTTGAAGAGGAGGCTTATCCCCCTAATGATAATGTTGGTTCTTTGGTCTTGGAATTCAAAGTTATCCAATGAGGCAAAGTTTAGTCTATATAAGAAGCCCTAGTTGGGGAAGTCCCTCCTCCTAAAACTATGAAGACATATAATCTAAGAATCAAAGGACCACTAGCTAATCTCACACTGGAATAAAAGAACAAGGTGATGTTAAGAAGGATATTACCCCAAAGAAACCCTACTCATCCTTCAAGTTCAACTCCTAAACTATCGACTGGTTGATCCTTGCAAAGAACTTTGACAAACAACAAAGGTAATTCCAACACTACAGAAGCTCCAATTAAGCCTTCACAACCTAATTCTACTCCTCAACCATCCTAAGGAGGAGATCGAGTCTTCTGATATTGGATATCACATTGTTTAAGACATGAAGAATACATAGGCTAATATCAATTTATGAACTCCCTAAGCTAGCTAGTCATGTAAAGACCTTTATTTTCATGTCTTCCAATGGTAATCCATCTTCCTCTTCAAAAGCTATTGTCTCTAGCTAGTCCAAGGCTTTGGTTGATCTTTAATCCATTGTCAATGTTGCTAATGTCAATTCTAGAGGTTCAAATCCTTCGTTCCTTCTAACTTTTGATATATTTAACTATAACATGCATAATTTCCTTGTCGATTCTAGTGCATCACCAATACCATGCCCCTATAGATCGCAAGAAAATTGATATCGAGCTAGAAAATACGGATGCTAAGATTGTCCAACTCGATTGGTATCAAGTTCCTACCATTGAGGAGTTGACCAATGTAATAATAAGATTTTCCTCTGATTCTAGGGTCCATCAATGCATAGATATCATCTTCATTGATATGGGTTGTTGTGAAGTAGGGACTAATTGAATAAACTCCAGGGATATTTTGCAATAAATTGGTCGCATCTATGGACCCCCTTCAAAGGAAAGAATAAGCAGATCAGAGTCAATAGTGATCCATATATGAAACATACGGTTATTGAGTTGGAAGCACCAAATTAACCTATCAATTTCACTCAGGAAGATTTGGGCTTGTGTTTCTTGGAAACTGACATCGGGTGTTATGAAGCCATGCAATCGCCCCTCTCATCAAATATGTAGTTGGAACTCCTTCCTTTCCCTCGAGCTAATGGTAATGAATCTTGTACTTTAGATGTAAATAGTTTTGGTTTCAATTTTAACAGTAGTGATATATGGACTATATATGATGGGACTAAGACTCAATATGGCGGTGGTGTTGGATTTATCTTGATGAACCCCAAAAATATAAGTTTTTAATTTCTTGTAGGTTATAATTTCAGTGTGCTAACAACACCATAGAGTATGATGTGTTGATCCTTAGAATAAATAAATCTATTGACCTCAAATTTGAACCTTTGAAGGTAATTGGTGATTCAGAAATCATCACAAGATAGGTATAAAACACCATCCATTGTTTATCACCACACCTAAAAAATATCAACAAGAGGTAGGGTGGTTGATCTCTTCTTTCAAGTCTTTTGGTATTAAATCAATTCCTAGAATTAATAATGTCATTGTTGATACTTTAGCTAATGATGCAACTATATTTATATCTCTTAAGGATGGATTTCTATTGAAATTATTTATAATTTCATAATCCTGGATAATGTAACTAATTTCCATGTTTTTTGTAATGATCAACAGATAATAGATTTCATCACCAATGCAAATGTGTTAAAAGATGTGGTGATAGACGAAGGAGAACACAAAAAGACTTTGTTGGAAGAAGTTGACATGCACAAGGGAAACCCCATGCCCAAAGGTGTTGTTACCCTAGAAAATCTTTTTGACTTACAAAACTAGTTTCGAGGACTTCATAATACTAAGACTCATAATTCCACGTTAGTGCATGAACACGTCAATATTGGAACCAAAGCTGACCGAACGTTTATCAATATCAACATGTGTTGCTTATCTGTTGAGAGACAAGTATTTATTGATTTGTTTAAGAAGTATCAAGGTGTGTTTTCTTGGAGGTATGATGATTTCAAAATGTATGAGACATGTATCATCCAATATGTGATACCCATAAGGATGAGGTAAAACCATTTAAACAAGAGTTAAGGAAAGTGCATTTGACACTACAAACTCTCATCCAAAAGGAATTGAAGAAGTTGTTAGATGCACAAATCATCTTTAGGGTCATGCACTCCATTTGGGTCTCCAATTTGGTACCTGTAAGAAAGAAGTCTGGTGAGACTTGGTTATACATCGATTTTTAAAACTTGAATCAGGATTTTCACTAAAATAATTACTCCATCCCCTCTATGCAGTAGATTAGGCAGACAGTTTCTTCATCTGAAATGTTTTCTCTGCTCAATGTTTTTTCTGCTTACAATCAAGTCTTGGTTGTTGAACCAGATCAACTAAAGACGACTTTTCAGACCAAGGGGGGGATGTTTTCTTTTCAATGCATGGCCTTTGGTCTCATTAATGTTGGAGCAACTTTCCAAAGGGTGATGGATATTGTAGTTAGAGGGTGCATTGGTCAAAACGTGGTAGTTTACCTTGATGAAGTAAAGGTATTCTTGAGAAGAAGATCATATCATTCACATCACCTGAGGAAAAATTTTGGGTGATGTAGGAAATATGGGATATCACTCAATCCCAAGAAAATAATTTTCGTTATCTCTAAAGGTAACCTTTTGGGACATATAATAACTAAGAGTGGTATCAAAGTTAACCCCGAAGGTGTGAAGGCTATCATGTAAATACCACATCCCAACGAGAAGAAGGCTATGCAGTATTTCCTAGGTAAGATTAACTTTCTATGCAAGTTTATTTCTGATTTTTCTTAGATAATGAAGCCTTTGCGAAACATGATAAAGAAAGATACAATATTCAAATGGAATCAAGGAGAGAATGAGGCTTTCGATTGTATCAATAAATTGATCGTTGAGGCCCCTACTCTCTATGGCCCTTATTTCAACTAATATTTTATTTTGTATAGCTTTGCCTTAGATTCATCTCTAACATTCGTGCTGATGCAAAAGGATAGCCAAGGAAATGAATGATCCATATCGTTCATGAGTGCTAGTTTGTAGGGGTCAGAGCTTAACTATCCTGATATGGACAAACATGCATACGTGGTTTACAAAGTTATCAAACACTTCCAATCTTACAGCCTCAAGAATCATGTGACAGTGTTTGTGCCTCATCTGGCTATAAGTTCATTGTTTTTGCAGCAAGAATTAGGCGAAAGAAGAGCTAACTGGATGACCTGCCTTTAGGAATATGATCTTGAATTGAAGACTGCTCACACAATTAATGAGCATGGTCTATGTAAACGGGCTGCTAAAGCTTCCGATCAACCAGATGAAGAACATGTAGGATGGGTGCAAGAAATTGAAATGTACCAGAATGATTTAGTGCCAACATCCAATTCTCCATCATCCTAGTATACTAACTAGAAGCAGTCTTTAGGGCAACATAATTGGTCTCCCACCTTGTCTTTGAAACAGAAAAGGGCCATTAGAATTAAAGTTGCATCTTACCAGTTGGTCTAGGGTAATCAATATCGTAAGCACTATAATGACATATTACTCAAATGTATACAATCTGATGAATCTAAAAGGGCGTTGAAGGATCTGCATGATGGGTTAGCAGGTGGAAATTATGTCGAGAACACAACAATACAAAATATCATGAGGTTTGGATTCTATTGGCCTACTTTATTCCAAGATTCCCACGCATATGTGTGGAAATTCCCTATCTAACAGAAGTGTGCTAGAAGGGAATCATGGTCAACTACACCATTTCAACCCATTGCAGTGGAGGAACCTTTTCAGCAGTCGTGGTTGGATGTCATTTGGAAAATAATACCTCATTCATTGAAAAAGGACAGGTACATACTCATAGTGACAAGTTATTTCACAAGGTGGGTGGAAGTTGTGCCACTACGTCAAATCAAAGAACAAGAGGTAATTTGTTTTCCTAATCAAAACATCATAACTAGGTTTGGTGTTCCTACCTCCCTCGTGTTTGATAATGCTAATTTCTTTTCATCATTTTAGTTCTTTGAATTTTCTTTGAAAAGTGGTGTTATTTTGAAATATTTTGCTAATTATTACCCCAAGGCATCGCCTTAGCTGAATCCACTAATAAGAACTTGATTTGCATAATTAAGAAAACCTTCTTGTCACAAAAAATAATTGGCACAATTAACTAACCAATGCTCTGTGGGCTGATGGTGTCACACCAAAACCATCTCTTGGAAACTCTCCTTACTTCCTAGTATATGGGAAGGAAGCAATCCTACCACCAAACTTGTACGTACCTTCCTTATAGTTGTCACAAGAATCTCGAGATACACCATGTCCCACCATGAAAAACCAGATTGATACCTTACTTAAACTCGAGGAACACAGGCACAAGCACAGAAGAAAAATTTTGGTATATCAAAAATTAATCAAGAGATGGTTTAATAAGAAATTTTCATGAAGAATTGTGTTTAATGTGGGTGACATTGTCCTGAAATGGGATAAAGCCCATGAGGATAAAGGTAAACATACCAAATTTCGATCTCCATGGATCATATCTTTTTAGGTCAAAGAGATTCTTGGTCAACATACGTATCGCCTACAAACCCTAGATGGGAGGACTGAACCTCTTCCCATAAATGGCAAAGATATAAATTCTACTGCAACTAACAACTCTTGTAGTTGCCCACTCACTCCTGTACATATCTCTTTTTTTCTTTTTCTATTTTCGGTTCCGCATCTCATTTACTTTCATGAATTTATTGGATGCTTTCTACATTATAGTATCCTATTGTATATAAATAAAAGGCTTTGCTTCCGAATAAATAGTACTAGGTCATTATCGTGAACTGAATGAATTCCATAAAGTTGAGGTAGCCATTACACCAATAGTTGAACTAATCACATCTTGTCTATGTTTGGTCTTGACCATATTTATGTCAAATATTTGTAGGAATGTAAGGACCGAGTTAGGTGGGGAACCCTGATTATTTGAGATACCCTACACTTTATAGCAAGGCTCTTACTATTGGCTTCTCTTAAGAAGTTCAAATTTTGTGTTTAGACCCAATGAATCAAGAGGGAGAAGGAAGAAACTTACATGGGAAATTATTTTCAAGAGAATAATAAAATATTTGAAAACAAGAAACAACCTCGCCTACACATAAATAATGCAGGATCTCTCATCCGCCCTAGTGAGATAAATGCCTAATTAATGACGCTAATTTTCTCATACACATAATTGAATAAAAGGGTAAAGGATTGAGAAAAGATTCTTGCGCAAAGAGGTGATGCAGATGACTTTGTCGGTTACTAAACATGCCTCCTGGGAACAGGGTGACATTTATGATTTCTTGAAGTGACTCCACTGGGGCACTGAACAGGCTCACTGGCAGCAGAGCAACACCAAAGTTATAGAACTATAGTCCTAAACATTTATACGACCCATACGTTATTATATGGAACATATCAATGTCACTGGAACCATTTTTTATTGATGTTTCAAGAAAACCAATTCAAAGAGGTGAGGTAATTGTGATCAATAATCAAAGAGTAGCTCAGAAACATTAGTGGGACACATGAACCCAGAATGACACTACCCCAAGGAATAACTACACTCTAAACAAAGGTCAAGAAAATACTTTGAGGTTTTACTAGTGTATCGCCAATTGTTGTAGCAACTACTTCAACCCCAAAATTTGACCTACTTCAAAATTTTGGATCCCCCCATGCTAGATCCCCGATATTTTTCTATGGAATTCCATGGCATCTTGTTACTCTCTTGCATCTCTAAGCTCTTACGAGACCTAGGAAAATATCAAATTACAAGGCATATCTTAAGGTGTTTCTTCTAGGTCTCTAGTCACACTTGGAGACCTTAGCTTAATCCCTAATGGTGCGAATTACAACCCTCCTCCTCTTAGTCACATGCAACCTTCTCTCTGCATTAGTTAATCCTCATAGTTGCACAGTCACATGGTCTAACCAAAATAAATTAGCAATCATGTGAAATATTATGTCATGTGACCTTGCAACCTCGATCTTCGCACGACTTGCGACCTAGAACACTCTAATCTTGTGGTAGTAGTTTAAGTTAGTTGTAACAACCCTAGTGTAAATTCCATGTAATAAAAGTTAAAAACAATAACCGTGGATGAATGGGACACCTATTCCAGGATGAATGTTGGACAAAGAATCCTAGGGGGTGTTCGTTTGGTTGTTTATGGCTAAGGAAATTTATAAAAGGCAATGACTAAGACTTTGTAAAGGAAAAATGGAATTTTCGGCACAATTATTTATGAAAATAATGGAAATTAGGAGAAAAATGAGGTGAAAAGTCACAAGTTACATGTGAGGAGGAAAATGAAGGAAAATAATGGAAAATGAAGAAAATATAGGCCTCGTTCGTAAAAAGGTTTCTGAGGATCAATTGGTAATCCTTTGTTAGTTTAGATTTGGAGCTCTTTTAGTATTCTCTCTCTCCCTCATACTCTTGGACACTTAGAGTTTTCTTGGAGCACTTTGGCGTTGGAGCAAGAAAGGAAAAGAAGGCAAGAGGAAGCAAAGATCAAGCAATAAAAGGCAGGATCAAGTAGCTACAGTAGGCTTCATTGCAGGTATCGACTTGCATGTGTATTTTCCTTGCTAGATTTGGCATGCATGGGATTGCATGTGTTTCCTTTCTACCATGGCATGGGTTTTTCCAGGTGTGACAGTGTTTTAAACCTAGCCTTGCAATTTCCTAATAGCTTTGATGTGATGGGTTCTCTCATTCGGTTTATGTGGGATGGCCAGATTGGATTTGAAGCTAAGTGGGGTGGATCTCCGAATTGACACACACATGGTGTAGTGGTCCTTGAATCAGATTGAGGATGCATGAAGCCACTGGCCTAGTAACCCCTGGACAAAATTGTGGGTTGCGGTAAAGCCAAATTGTGTGCCTTGGTGGGCCTAGGAATCCTTGTCGGTGAATGGCTGGATATACGGTAAAGCCAAGAGGTGATTTTTCTCTCTGTTGGGCCTAGTGATTATAGGATGGAATGCACGGTAAAGCCTAGAAAGTATGTCTTGATGTGGGGCCTAGTGATCCCTAGATCAAACTACGAATGCATGGTAAATCCTAAGAGACTAGGAGGCACTCAAATTACTCATGGTGTAGGCAGAGAACTTTGGTGGCATCCAAATTGATTGGTGTTTTTTATGTGTTCTATGAGTCCCATATTCATGCTCGGAATATGGCACAAGGGTGATTGGTTGTAGAGAGACTTGGCTCAACCAATATATGTTCGGGTGGAATGTGGTAGTCCAATCATCGGTTGGTTAATTGCATTGATTAATGAGAAATTCATTCCATTGATTTTCATGTGTAAATTTACTAGTGTATATATGGATTTTGATGGCTGATATGTTTATTGTATTTATGTCCCTATTAAGTTGGTTACACGTACATTTTATGGCAGCAACTATGTTTTTCTCTTAGCGTGATTTTACTTACATATGAATGGATAATGTGTATATGGCCTAACAAATGAATATGCATCAAATGACATGAGGAAACAATGGGTCATAATGATTCTCAGATAAGTACAATACCTACACTTAATTATGTTGTTTACACTTGTAGGTTACATGTTGAAGATATGTTTGATCAAATGCTTGTCACAACTAGTAGGGGTCTAGTTAAGGTCTTATTGATGTTACTTCTTTTGCTTCATTGTTTCCCTGTACCTTTATTGATTTCAAGCTTTCATTCCATTCTAGGTAGTGGTCGGGGCTCTGGGCTTGAAACAATGGCTTAAATCCCAGGGTTGCTGGCATAGAACTGGCAAGTTTGTTCCACAGTCATTGGCATGCATGCCTATGAGAGAAACTTTAGGTCTCTGGTCACTCCCTTGCCCATAGCATGAGAGCGACTATGGCCTTAGAGTTCCAGAAAAATAGTGGGACACAGGGACATACTATCTAAGTGGTTGACTTATCTCCTGAGGGTTTTGTTGATGATGTTGGATGATTGTGTGTGATGTTCCTTTGATTCCACTTCCTTAAGGTTACCTAGGAGGTCGAATATGATCATAATAGCCTCTCATCTCATGTTTACCTCGCTTGGCATGGTTACTTGGGTGGATGTGGGAGGAGGGTGTGACAGAGTAGTATCAAAGAATGGTTTAACTCTCAAATTTGATGGGTTGAATGTGTTAGTCATGCATGCATGTTAGTTGCATGTGTGTCTCTTACACTATATACTTGTTGTAATTGCTTGATGTCGGATTGGGGTTTTAATATGGTTATCATGGAGAATTTGATGTTGATTTTGTGAGGAGTATTTGACATGATTATATGACTGACTATATATGGTTATTTGTCACTTACATATTGATTTTATGTCACCTACTTACATCCTTGTATGTTAAATTACATTTTGAATATTTTGATTACATGTATCAGTCTTGTAGGTTGATTGCAATAACTGATCGATTATGTTCGACTACATGCGTTTATGTTTATTTTTAGTTGGCTAGGAATTGCTTATGCATATTGTGGATTACATGTAGAAAAATGTATAATGGAGTAATGGTTGTTGTCATGCATGAGTTCATAGAATGCATTGTTGATATGGCATTGCATTGAGGACTGGATCCTAACTAGAGTGATGTTTATGTGTTGATACAATTACTTGCGAATGTGTATACGTTGTTATGATTATGTTATATATGTATCAAGCTGATTTGGTGATATTTTAGATAAGGTATCCTCCCCAAGCTATACTAAGGTACTTTGGTTTATGGTGATTTGGTTTATCTGACATATTATGTATTGCAGGAAGAGAAAGATCAAATGGCTAGCAAGGTGGTAGATTACATAGAATCTCCCTATGCATCATATAAGCAGCATGGTGTGGGGCATATTTTTGATTTGGCTAATACATTGAGAAGCTTGAAGGAAGAGATAAGGAGTTGTAAGGAAGATAATGATTGGATCATAGAGGCACAAGAGAAGCAAGAAAAATTCAATTTGATACTTCATTAGATTTTCTTAGAAGTGCAGCGACAAGGGTCACCTTGGGGATCAGACATGCACGTGAGGATGGGACTAATGGAGCATATGGAAGTAGATCTCCTGGTAGACATAGGTTAGATAGATCTGACACAGTGAGAGATGGCAGGTTGTTGCACACTCCAAAAAGGAGGGGCGATGAGTATAGGTATTATTCTAGTTCTAGTTCTGATAGACATCACGACCTTCATCGTTATCATCCTTGTAGGAGGAAGGATAGGAGAAACTTACCAAATGAATTCAAGAAAGAAAAACCACCTACTTTTGATGGAGATGTGAAGAAGCCTAAAGATGCAGAGGCTTAGATACTTGGGATGAAAAAATGATTTGAGTTGCACGAGTACACAGATAACATGAAGGCTAGAATATTAATCTTCAGGTTGAAAGGTAAAGCATACATATGGTGGGAAAATGTTAAGCGGGTTAGAGACATCAGGACATATAACTTGAGTTGGAGGGAATTCAAGAGGCTTTTCAGGGGGAATTACTTGTCACAAAGGTACTAAGACAGTAAGGCTAAATAATTCTATGAACTAGAGATGGTATCAATGACAGACAAGGAGTACACGACCGAGTTTCTAGAACTATTGAGGTATGTACCATATATTACTGATGAGAAGGCTAAAGTTCAAAGATTTGTCAATGGTTTTCCATTAGTATTTAGAGATCAGATTGAGTATGATGAGCCTTGGTCACTTGAGGAATTTATTGGGAAACTAAAGCATTGATATGAGCAATCAAAGAGTACGAATGAATCTCATCATAAATGGAAGGGAAAGGACAAAGGTAGAGGTAAATGGCAACCTAAGAGGGCAAGGCCTCAATGTGCGTATGGGAAAGAAAATGTGGCTCCGCTAAAGAGATTTAATACAACTAAACAGGGACATGGGTCACAACAACATCAACAACATAGAGGTGAGGGAATTGGTCGGTTGGAGTGCTAGACATGTGATGAGGAACACCTTAGGAGAGATTGTCCATAGCATCAAGGTGGAAGGCCTAAGATATACAATGCATAGGAGGTGTAGACTATTGGGGATGTTGGCTAGAGTGTTCCACATATCTATGCAACAATGGACAACAAGCAAGCAGAACGCAAGGCATCTATCATTGAGATGGACAATAAGCTTTGTGATCAAGTTATTTCTATTTTGATTGACCCTGGATCTAATTATAGCTATGTTAGTCATGACTTGGTGGATAAGTGTGGTTTGAATAAGGAATTGCATGCAGATTCTTGGATAGTGGTGTTGGCTACAGGTACAAAAAAGTGAGTTCATCATTGGATAAGAGCTTGCACATTTTATTTAAATGGTATGCATACAACATCACATTTGAATGTGTTACTGTTGGGATCATACAATATGTTGTTGGGCATGAATTGGTTGTATCTACATAAAACCAAGGTTGACTGTTGTGACAAAGTTATTAAGTGTGTTGATGACAACGGAGAACCAAGAGTCTTGCAAGGTAAGAAGAAAGCCACATTAGTTAGGATGGTGTCGTCTATGCAAGCAAAGCGTAGCTACAAGAAAGGGTGCAAGCTATTTGTAGTACACATTTATAGTGATAAGGGTAAGGAGATTGAGAACAATGTAAACTTTGAAACGAGAACTATAAACTCAAAACAGGAACTCTAGCAAAAAAACCCCGAAAAAACATCAAAAACAGTGCTAAAAAAGAAAAGTGTTGATGCTAAAATAACACTTTTTTTTTTTCTTGGGTAAATTTTCAACATGTTTTAAAAATGGCAGTGAAAACCAATTTTTTGCGCAAAAATTGTCCAAAAAACACTCTCAAAACGAAAAGCGTTAACGCTGGGAAAACACTTTTTTTTTTCAAAAGTAAAATTTCAACATTTTGAAATAATGGCGTAAAATATTTTATTATGACCCCGAAAAACATTAAAATTAAAAAAAAATAATGAAAACATAAAATAAAATAAAAAT
>APFE030378327.1:112216-143731 GCA_000404065.3 Pinus taeda | reverse complement strand
TAGAAAGGAGGTTTTGTCATTTGAATCATACAAGAATTGTTCATTTATGTAATGTAAAGGAGGTTTCCCCCTCGAAGACGCTGAATTCTAAGGTGTTGATCTATCTTTTCTATCTTTTCTTGAGCTGGTTTCATAACAAGGTAAATGAAGGTAAATGAAGAAAAATAATGGAAAATGAAGAAAATAGAGGCTTCATTCATAAAAAGTCTTCTGAGGACCAATTGGTAACCTTTTGTCAACTTAGCTTTGGAGCTCTTTCATTATTCTCTCTCTCTCTCTCTCTCTCTCTCATACTCTTAGATACTTAGAGTTTTCTTGGAGCACTTTCACATTGGAGCAAGAAAGATAAGGAAGGCAAGAAGAAGCAAAGATCAAGCAGGGAAAGACAGGATCAAGTAGCTACAACAAGCTTCATTGCAGGTATCGACTTGCATGTGTTTATTTTCTACCATGGCATGGGTTTTTCCAAGTGTGACAATATTTTCAACCTAGCCTTTCCATTTCCAGATAGCTTTGATGAGATGGGTTCTCTCATTTGGCTTGTGTGGGATAGCCGGATTGGATTCGAAGCTAAGTGGAGTGGATCTCTGAATTAACAAACACATGGTGTCATGGTCCCTCAACCAGACTAAGGATGCACAAAGCCACTGGCCTAGTAACCCTTGAACCAGACTGTGGGTTGTGGTAAAGCCAGATTGTGTGCCTCAGTGGGCTTAGGAATCCTTACCGATGAATGGTAGGATATAAGGTAAAACCAAGAGGTGGATTTTATCTCCGTTGGGCCTAGTGATTCCATGATAGAATGCACAGTAAATCCTCGAGAGTATCTCTCGATGTAGGGCCTAGTGATCCCTGGATCAAACTGCGGATGCACAGTAAATCTTGAGAGACTAGGAGGTGCTCAAATTCCTCATAGTGTAGGTCGAGAACTCCGGTGGCATCCACATTGATTGGTGTTTTTTGATATGTTCTATGGGTCCCACATTCATGTGTGGAATATGGCATGGGGCTGATTGGATGAAGAGAGACTTGGCTTAGCCAATCTATGGTCAAGTGGAACGTGGT
The DNA here is from genome assembly GCA_000404065.3 of Pinus taeda. Classification (NCBI taxonomy): domain Eukaryota; kingdom Viridiplantae; phylum Streptophyta; class Pinopsida; order Pinales; family Pinaceae; genus Pinus; species Pinus taeda. Next base: position 142,666 of record APFE030378327.1, on the reverse strand, counting down.
AGTCCCATCACCAGTTGCTTCTTTGCATTGATTAATGAAAAATGCATTCCATTGATTTTCATGTGTAAATTTATTGGTGTAAATATGGATTTTTATCGATGATATGTTTATTTTATTTCTATCCCTATTATGTTGGTTACACGTACATTTTATGGAAGCAACTATGTTTGGCTCTTAGCATGTTTTTACTTGTATATGAATGGATAATGTGTCTATGGCCTAATAGATGGATATGTAGAAAATGACACAAGGAAATAATGGGTCATAGCGATTCTCAAATAAGTACGAGATCCCTACACTTAATTCTAGTGTTTACACCTGTAGGTTACATGTTTATGATATATTTGATAAAATTCCTTCATGGCTAGTAGGGGTTTGGTTAAGGTCTTGTTGATTTTATTTCTATTGCTTCATTTTTTCCCTGTACCTTTCTTGATTTCAAGCTTTCATTCCATTATGGGTAGTGGCTTGGGCTCTGGGCCTGAAAAAGTGGCTTAAATCCCAGGGTCATTGGCACAAAACTGGAAAGCTTGGTCCACAATCACTGCCATGCAAACCTATGAGAGAGACTTTAGCTCTTTTGTTGCTCCCTTGCCCATCGAATGAGAGTGAAAATTTCCTCAGAGGCCCAGAACAATAGTCGAACCCATGGACAAGTTGTCTGAGTGGCTGACTTATCTCTTGAGGGTTCTATTGATGATGTTGGATGACTGTGTGTGATGTTCTATTGATTCCACTTCCTTAAGATTACCTAGGAGGTCTAATATGTTCTTAGTAGCCTCTTGTCTCATGTTTACCCCAGTTGGCATGTTTACTTGGGTGGATGTGGGAGGAGGGTGTTAGATTAGTTTCATGTGACCAACCTTCAACGCACTTTCCTTGCATGATATCTATCCCATATTGGTCACATGTGACCATTCCCATGCATTCCCTCCATGTTCAACCCCTATCTTCACATGTGTTCCCCCCTTTTATATATACTCCTTGCTCCACCTTCCATTCTCACATTTTTACAGAGAGCGTTGAATCCTCCACCAACTAGCAACATTGAGACTACACTGGTAAGTGCCTCCTCACATTCCCTACAATCATTATTTTTTATTAACACTTTGCCACCTTCCTCATGTTCTGACCTTGCATGTGTATTTTATGACCTATCCTTGGCATTCTAATTCACGTAGCGGGGCCATAAAATCCTCCTCACCTCCTCATTTCCACTTCATTACACAGCCTGAAACGCTCTACTCGCATAACCCATTTAGCTTTGTGGCCCAAGGCCCTTCATTGTTCAACCCATTATCCCCTCCAATTTCCAAATTTCCATCTCCATGCCCGCCTTATCCCTTGAATGACCTATCCTGAAATACCATCTAACATCCCTTCCTTACTAATATCTTCCCTGATGAACCAAATTTGAAAGCTTTGCTCATATTTATAATTTGGTTCCCATTGAGTGATTCTCTCAAAGTTCAAGTACTTAGAGTTTAGGTGTATAGGTGAAATCCTTGAAGCCCTCCCTAAAACTTCGAACCCATGTCAAACGAATCTCACTGGTCTTGCAACCCATAGTCCTATATCTAGATGGGACCATTCTCATGTGACTTTCGATATGGGTGTCCCTTTCTGATTACAGTGACAAAGTCATAGAACAAAGGACTTGAAACTTCATGACTTGACTCATATTGCAAACATGTGACCTTCCTCTCTTGCCCCAAATTTCATGGTAGTGAGGTCACACTACAGTATCAATTCCAAGTGCGACATGATAACTGTGTGACTTACAACTTCTTTCTTTTCCCCATTTACTTAGCTCACTCACGAGTTGCACATTCTTAATTGTCCACTAATGAGAATCATCCCCCTTGCGACTTGACTTCTAGTTCAACCTAGAAACCAAATTTAACCCTTCCTTCTTTGATTTTGCAAACTTTTTAAAATTTGTGACCTTCCTCACCATTTTCAATTGTGGCTTCCTTCACTAACCCTAATATCGACCAAGTGACCCACTCATTTCTAACTGCAAAATTTTATCTGTGTTTAGTCATTTTTATTCATGTTAACCTAATTATCTTGGGACCACATATTTGAAATGGTAGGTGACCTTGATCTAGATTGCATCGGTATTTCATCCTTCTTCGGAGAGATGGCACTGCCAATGGGTAAGAGTTCTCGTAGGTTTCCAGGCAGGAGTTCAGCGAAAGAAAATAGAAGCATAGAAGGGGTCATAAATAACCCACCTATTCTGCCCATTTATGGGGACACATCTTGTAATCTTAATAATAATACAAACCTCACTTAGTGGGATATCTACTTCAAGTTTTTCAACTAGGATATCCCTAGAGAGAAATAAGGTTTTAGATTTTACATCAATATCAAAATACTTGGTTGCATAAGGTAGCTACACACCCTCTGATATTCCCTTGTGCTGAAAATATTGATTAGTTATTTTAGTGCACATATGTTAGTCAATGGGTCATTAAAAGAAATGTTGGAGATATTTTAGCTTCATTTGTTGTTGTTGATATTATAGCTATTACACGTTGCTTAATCAAGAAGAATCATTCAACACTAGGTGGATGACAGATTTCAATGAAACTACCAAATATACCAAAGAAATATTAAAATCATAGTGGAGGGAACCCGCCAAGTTTAGGGTCAAGTAAGATCAAATCTATAAGATAAAAGGCCTAAAAAGGTATATCAATTGATGGTTGCCATGATGAATAGGTTGTATGGAAGGGTAGATATTGAGACATTCATAGGATTATGGGTTCCCGTGATGCATGTGGTTTCCAAAAAAGATATCAATATATTAAACTGGGAAAATATGATGGCATCTACACTCAAGACAAATATTAAGGTTTCCAAGGATATAGAAAAGGGTAAACCATTAAAATTCTATATGGCTTCATATCTTCTTGAACCAGTTTGTATTGAATGCCCATTCGAAGGATGGAATTTGAGATGGACCCCAAAGGTACATAAACTAATAAATATATACTAGAAGTGCTTTTGAAACCTAGGATACAAGGCTTCATTTGAAACTACCTTAGAATATTTTATTGCTCCCTTATATCAATCACTATTTGGTCATGATCCACCTTGGTGCTAGAGCGGGCTTGGAATACTCTGATTGAGGTGGCCGATTAGTTTCTTATTAGGTAATAAACTTACATTAGGGTTTTTTGTGCACATAATCCTCCTCATGTTGTCCCAAAATTAGCAACAGATAAAGTGCTCTTATAAGAAGTCTATTAGTAATTGTTTATCGTATTATCGAACACATTTTAAAAGGGAAAAAAGGGACCTTGGCCTATATTTCCCTTAACACTTGGAGCATATGCTCTTGAAAAATTCAAATAAGTTGAGTTTGAAGTTGAGGAAATAAATGGTTTTTGTTTCATTGATTTGGGTATCTGGAAGTATAACCCAAGGGGTATCGCAACATCACACTGTAAAGTGGTTGGATTTGGATGGCCCTGTAGACAAGAGCAACAAAATGTAGAAGACATGTTCAAGATATTTTATAATGATTCTAGGGCATCAGGTCCAAATAAGCATTAAGAAGAAGAAGAAGAGCAGTTAGATGACGAGGAGAGGGAAGGAATGAGTCCTGAAGATTGAAGAAATTTCTTAAAAGGAAGAAAGAACAACAAATGAAGGATGGAAAAAAAAAAGGTGACTAGTAAGTAAACCATAAGGATCAACTGGAAGAAGGTGAAGGAGGATAAATTATAAAAGAAAGGAATATGACGATAGCCAAAAGGAAACAAGAAATATAGAGAAAGAGGGGGGAAGATCTACACAAGAAAATAGATGAATGTGGAAGAAAGAATGAGGAATAAATTTTGAATAAATAAAAGGATGAAGAAAGGAGAAGAAAGTTGGATGAGGAAGAACAACTAAGGAAGGAGGAGAAAGAGCGAAGAGCACAAGAAGTTGAACATAGTAAGAAACTAGAGGAAGAGGAAATAAGGAAAAGACAAGAAGAGGAAAAAATAAAAACAAAGGCTAAGGACGAGAAAAGAAGAAAAGTCGAAGAATAAAGAAAACAAAAGGAAGAAGAGGAGGCCAAAAGGAAACAAGAATCTCTTGCTAAAACGATTGAACAAGATCATATCAAGGAACAATAGGGAAACACAATAGATGACCAACATCTTCAAGGGTTTGCAATGTAGATAAATTTTCCTCCTTTAGATATTCCTCCTTCAATTCTGATTATTGGTGGGCATCTTCCACTTTAAGAGCTAGGCATCCTAGATGAAGAAGAGGAGGAAGTAATGGGCATCAGAAAGCTATTTTTCGACCAAATATAATGTAAAAATAAGGGTTATGCAAAAAACCAAACTAAGCCCATATCGGTGGTCACAGAGAAATAATTTTTCATAGATATTACAATGAACCATGAGATGATTTCTTCATATAAAATCACCTTTGTGATCACAATGTTATAGGCCATTTTGTCAAATCCAACCAATAGGCCTCCTAATGGGATCAATCAACATCATATTCCCCTTTATATCATCATTGCATAAATCCCTATGCATGACTCTCTCATTCACCATAGTTTTTTCCCTAAACTATATCATCTGAGCCAGTGTTAGGACCAACACACCATGGCCTCTTGTTGGACAACGTTCACCTACATGTTTCTCAATTGTGGCATATATTGATCACCTATAGGTTTCTCCTCTTTGCACCTACATTGGTTCTAGAAATTTGGGAAAAAGAGATAGGATCCCGAAGCCTCCATTTGCAAAAGCTTCCAGGATATGTTGTAACCATTTACCTCAAATAAAACATCCAAATCCTATCCTATCCTACCTTGGAGTTTCCATACCTTATCCTTAGGTCTCATCCTCACATCAATAATAGATCTCAATCCCAAGATTGGTAAAAGGATAATAACTTCCAACTTACCCCACTCCTCTATATATTTACAGCCTTCCATATGCAAAGGGTTGGTTTTTGGAGAGTGAATATACCCTAATGATACTATTGTGAAAGCGATCTTCTCATGCATTGAAGGTGATTAAAGGTGCACTTTGTGATAAAGGAAGGACAAGTCAATAAACTTGGAGGATCTCTTCTACAAGATCAACACCTATTTATGGTTATAAATCACTCCATTTATATCAATACAAAGCGTTCTTTGTTTTCCTATATGTGATGTCATTATTTTATGTATTTCAATATCATGTTGATATGTTGAATAAAGTATATAGATTATGCTACAACATCTCATATTTTCTTGGCTTATGTTGCCTGGTTGTGCAGGTTCTAATTTTGGAAGTTGGAGCTAGGATTGGAGCATTCAAGCCAAAGAAGGAGAAAAACATATGGCAGATTCCAAGAAGGTTTCATCCCTTCATCTACTTACTTTAAGGAAAGCATTGGGTCCTTTGTCTTTCTGTTGTTCTAGGTTAGCCACCAAAAATAGGGGAGATAACTTTTATCTGTAATCGTAAATCCTACATAAAAAATTGATGACTTCGTTGGGGAACGATGTATTCCCTTGGTGGTTTATTTGTCCATTTTGTTTACTTTACCTACTTGATATATTTTTTCTTCTTTAATCATCCAAGAACAGACCTAGGAAGTGACTTCATTGAGTCTCATTTGCAAATTTTGTGTCAGAATCCTCTTCCCCTTGACCATCGCACCCTCTGGTCTACTGACAAAGCATTGCACCCCACCTAGACCCTCTCTATTCTTGCATTGCAAATCATTGGTGCCTCTTCTGCACCTGTGTTGATCCCTACTTTTGCACAAAATTTACCTTTTTTCCTTAGTGTTTCCTTGATCAACCTACTTCCAGATAACCTTCCTTGAGTCTTGAGTGTCTTGTGGTCTCTTTGAAGCCTCCAGTTTGGTTTTCATTTGTGTGTGATTAACTTTGGTAAGAATTGGTTTCATTTTTTCTTTTTTCTTATCATTAGGTCACTTGAAAACTTGTCTTGTTTGATCATTGATCACTTGGATGAATTGTTGTTCTAGTCCTCATTCTGAAAAGTGCATTTGAATCAGTGATTAGACTTTCTATCTTAGTTTTCCTCATTTTTGAAAAGTAAGTATGACAAAAAGAAAAAATCTTGCATTAGAATTTAGTGTTTTTATTCTATATTGATTTAGGAACAGTTGCATGAAAAAGGATTTGCATTGTACATCTTGTTTGATGTATTTTATATGTTGCAAATTATTTGTATCTTCCCTTCCTTAGCTAGATTTTCATTGAAGAGAAATATTTCGTTTCCTCACACTAGATTTGCATTTTAGGAAATTTAGGTGAATTCATGGTGAGCCATAAAATTAAAACTTAATTCAAGGTCAACTTAAAATTTACTGAATCAACCTGAGGAGAATTTGTAACATTAATGCAAAGATATAGAGGTCTAGGCTAGAGATGTGTTCTGACATCATTAAACATAGGAGTTGTCATTGATTTCTAGTGCTGCATCCTGGGGGTGAAATATTGATCCATATATGTGAGTATATATTATCGTTATCCATGTAAATTTGGGTATATTTGTGGTTCTCCATGCACATAAAGTATATGGGAACACTCTCATTGAACAATTACGCATTAGACAACACTGCTACAGATTTCACTCCCACGTACTGTCATGTATATTTTGGGAGTCCCCATTAGGTTGTTATCCATCCATAGGTAACTGCGTTCGCCACCTTCTATATCATGATACACCAAACACAACATTTAGGGAGATTGGTTTTCGTACATTAAGTCCTTGGTTTCCAAAGGTGTATATTGGATTTCATGGTTGCTTGGTAATCCTTTATGCCTAGATTACCCTCCTTTTGATTTATTTATTTTTGTGTTAATAAAATATACTATCCAACATGGAAGAACAAATCCCCCAGCCCTTTGTTTGCGTAGAATGCAAAATAAGCCCCCTCTTCCACTAGAGGTTGTTCTTGACCATCATCAGAAGCATAAGAACATGTAGACTATCAGATCGGGAAATTCGGGCACTACTTTTGGTCCTCCTCCTGAATCTGATCGACATGAACCATTTTTCCCCTTGAGTGCTGAACCACAGGTTAGATCTACTTTTGTCGGTGAAACTGACACAATCGATATTGAATTACCTAAAACTTTGTTGCATGAGGTTATAGAACCTGGCCTTTCTGAGTGAGAAACTTTATTTCATAAGGTCATCGAAACTGAGGAGCCTCATTCATCTTTACCTGTTACTTCAAGAATTCCATCTTCTCTTCCTTTGTCTCAGATATATCTACCTACTATATATCTCAACCTTGACAGTGAACCATTTCCACCTGGACTTGTGAGTATCAAGGAGATCCTGCAAGAACTAATCCTTCTACTCATTTAGAGCGACTTTTCCTTTATCCAACCCATCCTCTTCTTCCTCCTCCACCTCCTGTACAAAATCCTTTACCTAGTTCTTTTGACTCACCCACAAATTCCCTGCGGCAATCTATATGAGGATTATTAACCATAACAAGAACCGATATGGATTCCTAGCTTATGTCTCCCACTATGGTTGAAACATCAAATGTCACTTCCACATATATGTTTTCAACGTCACTAGAGGCACATATGTATGGTGGCCCATCTGTCCCACTAGGTTATCAGTCCTTATTCGGTACCTTCTATGGTGCATCCTCTAGTCTATGGACACCCCCCATGTCTTCCACTTCGAGAATTTCATCTGGTGTTTCTCTTATGAGTGTGTCTCATCCTGGTCCCTCTCCTCATTCTACACCAACTATTAAGCACCAAGGCCCTCTTCAACAACCTTATCATCCTTATGTTGGGCACCCTCCACATGGGGGGAAGTTGTGATGCAGGAGCATGAGGCTTGAAGGCAAAAGGCTTCGAATTTATTCCAAAAATACAAAAAAAATTACAAGTAAAGTAGTGGGATCCTTTAGCTGTCAATTTACGGGTTTTCTAGGTAGGATTTGAGCTAGGATTTAGGGATTGAGTGATTTTGTAATTAGTTCAAGTAGTTTTAATTCAGTTGAGATTATTGAGGAGAATATCAACCAGATTAGATATTATTTAAGATTAGGAAGATACGGTCCAATGTTTAAGGATATGATTGTTAGAATGAAATGGTATTTATGTAAGTTCTGAATGATTGTAAAGGGATTTTGACTGATTTGGCTTGTTTTGGCCATATAAGATTAAGTTGCAGAAATTATATCTCTATGTATTTTTGTGTAAAATTGGTCAACCCCGGAGGTGTTGCATCCCTCCGAAGTATCTCAGTGTATTATTGTATTTACAGTTTGGCCTGGAAATTTAGAGTTTTGTATGATCTGGTGTGATCACGTTTAATTTCTCTTTTGTCGTGTATAAGATCTGGGTGATCAACAACTGCAGGGGTGGAAGTGTACGAATTTATTGATTGTGGTTAAAGCCTGACACTCACTCTTAGCCGTTGATCTAATATTCAACGTCTTACGTCACAGTCAACTGTGGGGGTTAAGCTTTTTTTTAATCTACGTGCTAGTTGAAGACCCGCAAGCTGTAGATTTGATGGCCTTTTATATCTAATAGATAGCAGGTCATAAAGTGATCGGACGTAAATTTCAAAACTGGACCTGAACTTTTATAGATCAAGGACTTATATTCCTTATCAGCTTCGTAAGGGTAGGTAAATGTCACGCAAGACTCCCATGTGATATTGCTGTTGACCGTTGGATCAAGTGTGTCTTGATCAAATGGTGGGGGATCGCTGATTAGTTTCGCATTGCAATATTTCATGAGTGAATGAATCTTGGCCTTAAGAAAATGCGATTTGTGATGTGCGATGCGATCGCCGATTAGTTTCGCATCACAATATTTCATGAGTGAATGAACCTTGGCTTGAAGAAAATTCGATTTGCGATGTGCGTTGCTTAGAGGACTTGTAAAGCACTTATCATTACAGCTAAAATTAAGCAATTCTGCTAATTTAGCATAATAGCCAAGTTGGACGTAGATGACTGATACTCCAAAGGAAGTCCAAGAAGAAATTCCACATGAAATTGCAGAAATCGTTTCCGGATTTGAACGATTGTCCATTACACCTGCACCCAGGCCACCATTTGTGATATCAGAGCAGCCTACTGACACTGAATAGGATCTCAAGGATCAAAAAAAGAAATCAAACATGGCTTTCAGAGTTGGAGGAAGAGGTGGTGGTCGAAGAAGAGGACAACCAGTTGCAAATGCTAAAGTGTTGGAAGCTATGCAGCAAATGCAAGCTAGATTGGAAGCAATGGAAATGGGAAGATATGCAGATGCTGGGAATGTCAGTGAACCTAAAGCTGAATTTGTAGAAGAAGAACCTGTAGATGTAACTCCCGAAATGAGATTCTTTAAGTCAGTGTTGAGATCCACATCCAAGCCTATACTTGAAGTTTCAATCTACACATGAAGCTTAAGCCCTGAGGAATTGATAGACTAGATAAATGACATGTAGGAATTCTTCGATTATGAAGAAACAAAATAAGGAAAGAAGGTGAAGTTTTTAGTCACAAAATTGAAAGGACATGCAACACTTTGGTGGGATGGAGTGTAGGCAGAAAGAAGAAGACATGGCAAAGAACCGATTAAGAATTGGAATAGGATGGTGACAAAATTGAAAAGTAAGTTTTTACCAAGTGATTATCAGCAAACATTATTTAGACAGATGCATAATCTTAGACAAAGATCTATGACAGTAAAGGAATACACATAGGAATTCTACAAAGTGAGTATAAGAGCAGGACAAATCCAAGATACAGATGAGAAGGTTGCAAGATATGTGAATGGTCTTAGAATGGACATCCAAGATGAGATAAGTGTGTTGTCTCCTAAAATAGTAGAAGAGGCTTATCAGATGGTACTGAAGGTTGAAGGAAAAAACATGAGGAAGAAGTCTGTTAGAAATAGAGGTACTTTCCGAGGAAGGGAAAATAAAGGTGGTAGAGGAAGATCTACAACACCTAGAGATGGAGCTAGCAGCATCTCAATTCAGCATGCACCCACAGGAGTTGATGCAAGTGGAAGAGGGAGTTTTTCCAGAGGAAGAGGAGGTAGAGGAGGCAGAGGTAGAGGAAGAGAAGTTATATGTTACAGATGTAACAAGCTGGGCCACAAAGCTTATGAGTGCCCAGAAAATATAGGAACGAATAAGAGGAAACAACAAAGGTAATAGATGAAGAGAATGTACCAGAGAAAGGAGAATCTTTGGTAGTCAACAAAATTTTGTTAAAACTAGCTAAGGAAATTGTTGAACCAGCACAAAGAAAAACCTTGTTCAGGATTGTGTGTAAGGTTCAAGGGAACTGTTGTCAGATGATAATAGACAGTGGTAGTACAGATAATTTGATCTCCATAGAAGTAGTGGAGAAGTTGAAATTGAAAACAAAGAAACATCCAACACCTTACAAGGTGTCATGGCTTCAAAATGGATATCAGTTGGCAGTGAATGAGCAATGTGAAGTGGAGTTGCAATTGGGAAAATATAGAGACAAAATTTTGTGCGATGTGATGCCTATGGATGTGTGTCATATATTGTTGGGTAGACATTGGCAGTATGACAGAGGAGTTATGCATGATGGAAAGAAGAACACATACAAATTTAGCAAAGATGGTGTCAATCATACATTATTGCCGATAGAAGAAGATAATACATCAAGGAAACCTGATCCAAAGACCCTTTTGCTGAGTGGAAAGAAATACTTGCAGCAGATGGAAGAAGATGAGGTAAGTTTTGCGTTGGTTTGAAAACCCAAGGTAATAATTACTTCCACAAAAGTTTCTGATTTACCAATTGAAATTCAAGAGATGCTGGACAATTATTATGATATCATTGTAGATGATTTTCCTAATGAGTTACCACCCATTAGAAAAATCAGTCATCACATAGATTTGATTCCAGTAGCAAATCTACCTAATAAAGTAGCTTACAGGATGACTCCCACAGAAAATGAAGAGATCAGGAAACAGGTTTAGGAACTGTTAGACAAGGGACTGGTTAGAGAGAGTTTGAGTCCTTGTTCAGTGCCAATAGTGTTGAGCCCAAAGAAAGATGGAGGTTGGAGAATGTGCACTGATTCGAGAGAAATCAATAAGATAACAATCAGGTACAAATTTCCTTTACCTAGAATCAAAGATTTGATGGATTGTTTGAGTGGAGCTAGATATTTTACAAAGTTAGATTTAAAAAGTGGTTTTCATTAAATCAGAATTAGAGAGGGAGATGAGTGGAAAATTGCTTTTAAGACCAATGAAGGATTGTATGAATGGATGGTAATGCCTTTTGGGTTATCAAATGCTACTAGTACATTTATGAGACTTATGAATGAAGTTCTGAAGGAATTTATAGGTAAATTTGTAATAGTATTTCTAGACAATATATTAGTTTACAGTAGATCTAAGGAGGAACATGTGAGACATCTGAATTATGTCTTACAGAGACTACAACAAGAAAGTTATTGTTAAATTTAAAGAAATGTTCATTCATGAAGGAGGAGTTGGTGTATTTAGGCCTTGTTGTTTCTGTTGAGGGGTTAAAGATGGATCCAGAGAAGATCAAGGCTATCATGGAGTGGCCTTCACCAAAAAGTGTCTTTGAGGTAAGAAGTTTTCATGGCCATGTTAGTTTTTACAGGAAATTCATAAGGAATTTTAGTAAGATTGATGATTCAATTATTGATAACAATAAAGAAGGATAGACGACCATTTAAATGGACTACTAAAGCAGAAAATAACTTCCAACTGTTGAAGAGAAAGATTACTAAGAAACCTATTTTGTTTTTTCCTAATTTTAATAGACCTTTTCAAGTGAAGTGTGATGCCAGTGGAGAAGCCATTGGAGCTGTTTTGATTCAGGAGGATAGGCCTGTAGCTTATTTTAGTGAAAAGCTGAATGAGACAAAGAAGAAGTATTCTTCTTATGACATAGAGTTTTATGCAGTGGTGTAGTCTTCAAAGAAGTGGAGACATTACTTGATGTCCAAGGAGTTCATACTGTATTTAGATAACCATGAATTACAATACATTATGCAACAACCAAAGCTTAACTAGAAGCATGCAAAATGGGTAGAGTACCTGCAAAGTTTTAATTTTGTGTTAAAACATATAACTAGTCAATCAAACAAAGTAGTAGATGCCTTAAGTAGAAAAAGCATTTTTGTTCAAGAAAGTCAAATTCAAGTGTTGGGTTTTGATTTTCTTAAATAGTTATATGTGAAAGATCTAGATTTTAAAGAGGCATTTGAAGCTTGTAGAAATCCTGTTTTGTTAGACAGAAGCAAGTGGTTGGATTATTTCCTGCAAGAGGTAATGTTGTTTAAAATAAATCAACTATGCATACCAAGTTGTTCTATGAGGGAGAATTTGATCAAGGAGAAACATAGTGGATGACTTGGAGGGCATTTTGGTGCAAACAAGATGTATGAGCAGTCGATTTAGTTTTATTTTTGGCCAAAGATGAGGTCTGAAGTGGAAAAGTATGTGAAAAATTGTAAAGTCTGTCAGTATGCAAAGGGAAGGAGTCAAAACACAGGTTTGTATGTTCCATTACCTATTCCAGATAGGCATTGGGATATAGTAAGTATGGACTTTGTTTTGGGTTTACCAAAAAATCAAAGAGGAAATGATTGAATTTATGTAGTAATTGACAGATTTTCAAAAATGGCACATTTTATTCCATGTTATAAAACTAGTGATGCTACTCACATTTCTAATATGTTTTTAAAGGAGATTGTAAGATTACATGGGTTACCTAAGAGAGTTTTTTCAGACAGAGACACCAGATTTGTTGGACATTTTTGGAGGACATTGTGGAAGAAGCTTGGAACTAAATTGAGTTTCAGTTCTTCTTATCATCCTTAGACTGATGGACAAACTAAAGTTGTAAATAGAAGCTTAGATAATCTTCTGAGAAGTCTTGCAGGTGAACATCCAAAATAGTGGGATCAAGTATTGGCACAGGAAAAATATGCATATAATGATTCTCCTAACATGAGTACAAGGCAGAGTCCATTCCATATAATCTATGGAATGCGCCCAAGAGGGGTGTCTGAATTGAGAGACTTGGGAAAAGCTGAAAGGAGAAGCGCTAAACGAGAATATTTTTCTACAGAAGTTCAAGAAATACATGAACAGGTAAAACAACAACTATAGGACAACAACATAACATACAAGAGCAGAGCAGATTTGAAGAAAAGAGAAATTAAGTTTGAGGTTCGAGATTTGATTTTAGCATAGCTGAGGAAAGAAAGATGTCCAAAAAGGGAGTATAATAAGCTAAAGTTTAAGAAAATTGGACCATGCAGAGTCTTGAGGAAATTTTCTGCAAATGCATATGAAATTGAATTGGCCCTTGATATTAGAATATCTCCGATTTTCAATGTTGCTGATTTGTATAAGTATGAAAGTGAAAATGCAGATGACACAACAGAGGATCAAGAAGAACAAGAGATTGATTGGGTAAAATAGTTACCTATAGCAAAGGAATTGAAGCCAGAGAGTATTTTGGACAAGAAATTGTTGAAGAATACAAGAGGACAAGAGCATTTTCAGTATTTGGTCAAATGGAAGGATCAACCAATTGCTGAAGCTATTTGGATGACAAATACCATGCTACAAAAGTTGGGCAGTTTTGTAGAAGAGCTCATGGACAGGAGCCCATGAAGAATTTTGTCCTCAGGAGTCTGATGCAGGAGCATGAGGTTTGAAAGCAAAAGGCTTCGAATTTATTCCAAAAATACAAAAAAAAGTTTACAAGCAAAGGATTGGGATCCTTTAGCTATCAATTTACAATTTTTCTAGATAGGATTTGAGCTAGGATTTAGGGATTGAGTGATTTTGTAATTAATTCAAGTAGTTTTGGTTCGAATGAGATTCTCGAGGAGAATATCAACCAAATTAGATATTGTTTAAGATTAGGCAGATTCGATGCAATGTTTAAGGATCTGATTGTTAGAATGAAATGGTATTTATGTAAGTTCTGAATGATTATAAGGGGATTTTGACTGATTTGGCTTGTTTTGGCCATATAAGATTAAGTTGTAGAAATTATATCTCTATGTATTTTTGTGCAAAATTGGTTAATCCTAGCGGTGTTGCATCCCTTCGAAGTATCTCTGTGTATTATTTCATTTCTAGTTTGGCCTGAAAATTTAGAGTTTTGTGTGATCTGGGGTGATCGCGTTTAATTTCCGTTTCACCGTGTATAAGATCTGCATGATCAACAACTGTGGGGGTGGAAGTGTACGACTTTCTTGATCATGGTTGAAGCCCTGCACTCACTCTTAGCCGTCGATCTCATATTCAATGTCTTATGTCACAGTCAACTGTGGGCATTAAGCTGTTTTTTAATCCGCGTGCTACTTGAAGACCTGTAAGCCGTATATTTGATGGCCCCTTATATCCAATGGATATCGGGTCATAAAGTGATCGGACATTAATTTCAATACTAGACCCGAACTTTTATAGATTAAGGACTTATATTCCTTATCGGCTTCGTAAGGGTGGGTAAATGTCACACAAGACTCTCGTGCAATATCATTGTTGACTGTTGGATCAAGTGTGTCTTGATCAAATGGTGGAGGATTGTTGATTAGTTTCGCATCGCAATATTTCATGAGTGAATGAACCTTGGCCTTAAGCAAATGCAATTTGCGATGTGCGATGTGATCACTGATTAGTTTTGCATCACATTATTTCATGAGCGAATGAACCTTGGCCTAAAGAAAATGAGATTTGCGATGTGTGATGCTTAAAGAACTTGTAAATCACTTATCATTGTGGCTAAAATTAAGCAGTTCTACTAATTTAGCAGAATAGCCAAGTTGGAGGTAGATCACTGATACTCCAAAGGAAGTCCAAGAAGAAATTCCACCTGAACTTGTAGAAATTGTTTTCGGATTTGAACAATTTTCCATTACACTTGCACCTAGACCACCAAGTTGCCTTCGTCATCCCCTCCCCCTTTGGCAAGGGGGGAAACCTGTTATTGGTATCCCTCAAATTGGAAACCAATCTTATTATAGTCCTTCTTATCCTAGGATGGTTGCTAGTGTTTTGCAACCTACTTTACCTATTCAATTTGTTTCAATGTTGGTTTCATTGTTTGTTTCCCAACCTATGCCATCTTCATCTAAAATTCTTATCCCTCAATCTATACCTCAACAAGCTCAAATTCATATCACTCAACCTGTATAGGTTTCAATCGCATCTCAACCCGTTCCTTTAGTAACTGGTACCTCCCAGGTCCCACTTACTCAGCCTTTAGAAGTTCCTTTACAATCTCAATCGCTTGCACAAGGTATTCCTCAAATTTCAGTAGGATAGACTATGTATGGCATGGCACAGCCTCAATTGAACCCTCTTTATCATGGGACAATGCGAACTCCCATCGGGATCAATATAGACCTTATCATAATATATCACATGCGAGTTTTCAAGGCCAACAAATTCATGGTTATCCTAGGGATGGTAAACAACGTCATTTGTATTCTGGTTATCCAAATCCTCCTTATCTTGGTACCCATATTCCTTATTACGAGAACCCCCTTTATCCATGAATGAAAATCCATATTGCCCCGGTTATTCCTTCATATCCAGGTCAACTCCCACCAAAATTTAATCGGAAGTTTCCTTTTGTGGCCACTCTCAGGTTGCCAGATTTGACTCGACTCACCAACAAACACATTGCTCATTATCCTTGTGGTCGATTATTTCTACTAAAATGCCTTCCGATGTCCCTAAATGTAATGGGAATCCAAGAGAAGACTCGTCGACACATGTCATGACATATCATCTATGATTTTCATCAAACTCCCTTAACGATGACTCTATTTGACTTCATATTTTCCAAATAATGCTCACGGGTACCATTGTTAAATGGTATATTGAGTTACCTAGAGCTTCATTCCATGATTTCATCTCCTTAGCCACAAATTTCCTCACATACGAAACTGGAATGGAACTGTTAACCAACTTCAAAAAATCTGATTCCACTCACATTTTGAATCACATTCATGAGTGGAGGTGTCATTGTCGGTTGGCCAAAACTTATGTTCCCAGTCAGTTGTTGGAGGAATGGTTTACCAAATCTCTATTTTCAACCATAAAATAATATGTGGCCAAAGGTGGAGTCATGACTAAAGAGAAAGTAATCGCTCATGCGCAATATTTGGATCTGGTTTATACCCAATCTGACACGCTCAATGATAAGATACCTAATGCTCTGATACCTTTGAATATTGTTCCTTCTCTGCCTGGTAAATAATATCATGCTACTGATGGAATTAATGGTTCTACCAACTCACACATGATGAGTAAACCATCTGGTATGGTTCCACCCACACCTGCCCAAAACCCTAAATCCCACCCTCCTTCAACTTTTGCTTCTGAGATAAATGTCATTTCATCTAATAGAGATAAGTCTCAACAACAACCTAGAAGTAAGAAGAAAGGAAAAGGTAGTATAAAGAAAGATCCCTCTCCATAGGATAAAAAAACAAATAAGTCTTCTAATGAGAAACAAAAGCCTTGATATCCTTTCTTGATTTGCAATGAGGAACACTTTACATGTGGCTATCCTCATCGTGCCAAAATGAATCAATTTCTTGAATGCTCCACTAAATCTCCTATAGTGTTGACTGACCTGTTTCTAAATCAAGAGACTCATATGGTTGCACGAGACCCATCTTCTTCTAACATTGTTTTGATGTTGTCCTCCTCAAAGCCAAGATATGATGTTTTGCTAGCTACTTGAAACAAGGATTATGGTAATGTCAATCCATTGAATAGTTAGGCTATTGATCAACCTGCCATTTCAGAACCATCCTTTTCATATCCCACTCTGTTGTCGATTCCTACCAAATTGACTATTAAAATTCTAAAGGGCGTTATTCATAGGTCTCCTTTCAACCCTCTTGCAAGATCCGCTCAAAATTATAATGTTGTTGAAGACTTGGCCCAGTAACGTTTAGCTATGTTGACTCTTGCAGTATTGAAAAACTCCCTTGCCCAAAAGGAGGTTTTACTTTCAGTTATCAGATTTGTGGATCCATCAAATTCCAGCCTCATCCTTTTATATCATGAGAACTATACCCCTCGGCTTCCAGGAAAATTAGCTTTATAATCAAAGTCGTCGTCTGGGGTAAGAATATTCATTGTTCTATCATGGATGAGGGAGCCTCGACTTACATTATGTCCATGTCTTGTTTGAAGGAAATTGTTTCTCCTCAACTAAGTCAGCCGACTACGAGAATGAAATCCTTTGATGGGAAAACTTACAAATATTGTGGGATTTTGAATTCGCTGCAAGTTGAATTAGGGGGAAAAACTATGTCCATAGAAGTTGAAGTTATTGATGGATCCCTCCATTATAATATTATATTGAGATGTACATGGGTTATGTTATAACTGCTATCATTTCGCCTTACTTTCGTATGATCACCTTTCCTCATAAAGGAAATATTGTAGCCATAGACCAAATCACCTTTTTCACCTCTGATTCACATATTACTGGAAGATTCCTTCTTGTAGGGGAAACTCTAAAGTCATATTAGCATGTAAAAGTTGGATTGTTGAAGGATTCTTCACTTATGGGAACCTTTTCCCTCCATCCTCCTCTCCTTCCTGATAGCTCATCATCAGTAGTCTATATCAACATGATGTCATCTTCTACTATCCTAGCTGATCCATGGATTGTACCAAACAAAACTAGCATCCAAATTTTTGGCGATTGAATGCTGCTAATCCCTATTTAGATAGATTACGAAGCTATTTTTTCGTCTTGTGTAGTTTCTTCCTTTGATTTGATTAATTGGGTGGATAGATAATTAGATTATGGTATGCCTTTTGATCCTTTTTCACCCGTATTCCCTATTGATGAAAGCATCACGGAGATCATGATGTCAGATGATAAACTATAGAATGAACATTACCATCATTCGTCCTTACCTGATTCCTTTGAGGATAGTCTCAATGATATATACTCGCCAAAATTTTTCGAACTCTTTGCGAGTTTCGTGTCTATTCATGAAGTCGATTCAAAAAAGAACCTTTAGAATATTGAACCGACAATGCCTCTTGATATTTTCCTTAAGTCAGGTGTTGTTGAAAATCTACACATTGGAGCATATTCTTCTCCATTTGAGATCGAGACTTATCGAGCCCTTTTTCATGAGTTTCAAGATGTATTTACTTGGATCTATGAGAAGATGCCAAGTATTGACCCAAATATTGTTGTACATGAAATTAAGACATCCCTTGATGCCAAACTAGTCTGACAACACCTCCATCCAATCCATCCAAAGAAGGCTGCTAGCGTTAAGGCTGAAGTTGAAAAGCTTCTTCGAGCTAGTTTCATATACCCCATTCCTTTACTTGAATGGGTGTTGAATGTAGTTCCTGTCATGAAGAAATAGGGCACCATTCGAGTGTGCATCGATTATTGGGATATAAATCATGCATGTCCAAAGGAAAATTATCCACCCCATTTATTGACTAGATTGTTGATGACTACACTGGTTGCGAAATTTATTCGTTTATGGATGGATTTTCAAGCTAAACTCAAATCAACATTCTCCCAGCGGACCAACGTAAAACTACTTTTATCTATCCCTAGGGCACTCTTGCCTATATGAAACTCTCATTTGGTTTAAAGAATGATGGGGCCACGTTTCAACATGCCATGGATTATGCTTTTCATGATATCAAACACATCGTTCAACCATATTTGGACAACCTCCCTGCTCACTCAAAACATTAGGTTTATCATCCGATGCATATTTGGGCTATTTTCCTTCGTTATAGAGATTATAAAATTCAACTTAACCCACACAAATGTGTGTTTTGTGTCATTTTTAGTCAACTTCTGGGTTTTTTCATGTAAAAACAAGGAATCTGTATTCATCCCCTGAAAGTGAAAGCGATCATTGATTTTCTTGCACCTTCTTCTCTTGTTCAGTTACAAAGACTCCAAGGGAAAGTTAACTTCCTACAGAGATTCACCCCTAATTATGCTGAAATGGCCAAAGGACTCACTCACTTTCTAAAAAAAGGGGTTCCCTTCTAGTTTAATGCCTTGAAAGATGTATTAGTTTGGGCATCTCTTCTAGATATCCCCGATTGTCAGTGCGACTAATTCATGTATCTTACTACCACCATTTCTACTATAGCAATGGTATTGGTCCAAGAATATGATTAGGGACTGAACATCCCATTTATTATCTAAGTTGGAATCTTAACAATACCAAAATCAGATATTCCCATGTAGAAAAGTTGGCTTTAACAGTCGTTCAAGCCATCTAAAGGTTTTGCCATTACATCTTTCTTTAGAAAACTATGGTCGTTTCAGATTGCAACCCTATGAAACACATTTTGTCATGTCAACTGTTGGGGGAAAGTACTCGAAATGGATTGTCATTCTACAAGAATTTGACCTGGATTTTATCAAATCCAAGTCACATAAATCCTTAGTTTTTGTGGAACTAATGTGTGATATCCCTTCCCATGATTTAGAATCTGCATCTAAGGATTATATCCCCGATGAGTCTCTGATTCTGATCTCATCATCTGACTTGTGGCATGGAGATTTCTTGATTTATCTCCAAACGTAGACTTTCTAGTCTAATACCTCTCGCTCTAAGGAGCGAAGTATCTGTTACCAAGCCCAAAATTACATCATCATCGGTGACACCCTTTATTGTCATGGTATCGATACGATTTTACGGAGGTACCTCACACTTGAGGAGGTCGAGAAATTCCTAAGAAAATGCCACTCGGGGGCATGTGGTGGAAATTTATCTGGTTATGCTACCACCCATAAAATTTTACGTGTTGGTTACTTCTAGCCCACTATCTTTCCTGATTGCATCCTTTCAATCTACAAGTGTCATGCATGTTAGATATATGATCATAAGACTTGTGCTCTACCCACTATTGCATCCTATTATCGTTGTTATTCCTTTTCCAAAATGGGGTATCGAATTTATGACATGTAACCATCACTCATCCGGGGAGGATGGTTATATTATTGTCGCATTTGATTACTTTACTAAATGGGTTGAGGAGATGCCTACATGTAAAAAAAACTGGCAAAACAGATTCATACTTCTTCTTCAGCCGCATCATCACATGGTTTGGTGTTCCACAAGCAATAATTAGGGATCACATAAAACATTTCCAGAATCACATGATGACTAACCTAATTGCTAAGTTGGGACTTTCCCATGAAAGTTCCACTCCCTACTATCCTTAGGGTAATGGACAGGTTAAGGCCATCAATAAAGTTCTTAAGGCGGTGCTTCAATGCATGGTAGGGGTCCACAAATGAGATTGTTATTTGCTCATCTATGCTACTTTGTGGGCATACCGAACCTCAGTTAGGACTGCTACTGGATTCACACCCTGTTGGTATATCGTATGGAAGCTATCCTCTGAATTGAATGTGAAATTCCATCATTGAAAGTAGCTATTGAACTTCTTCCTGCCACTTCTATAGAGGAGGAGCTTCTTTTACATCTGATCTGTTTAGATGAAACCCGATGTGATGTTTCTATAGCTAATGAAGCTCATAAAAGACACATTAAGGTGTAGTATGAAAAAAATGCCAAGCCTCATGTCTTATCGAAAGAGGCCTTGTTCTGTTATATGACCATGAATTTGATAAGTTAGGTTTAGGAAAATTTTAACCCATGTGGATAGGTCCATACATTATCAATCGAGTCCTTGCAAAAGGGGCCTACGAGTCAATAGATTTTGTTGGAATTCCCTTGACGCTACCTGGAAATGGGTTGTACCTCAAAAATATTGTGTTTAATCTCAAGTGTAGTTTCACTATGTACATATTGTCTATAAGTGTGTTGAGTGTGTTTGCAGTGTGTCTTTTCAGAGTTTCAAGGGGTTTCTGTTGATCCCTTTTATGTTTGGTTTACAAATGTTGGTATCTCTTGAAACTTTCATCGATTATGTTGATGGTGCCAGTCGTATTACTTAGAACCTGTCTTCTACAGCATGGGCTATCTTTGCTCCAAATGGTGAGTTAGTGAGTTTGCAAGGGATTTGTATTGATCCCTCCACCAATAACATCGCAAAGTATAGCGCAATGTTCAACCTAATTTATGATGTTATTGCACATGGTATCCACAATTTAGTTGTTAGACTTGACTCACAACTCATAGTACTACAACTTGCTAATGTTTATTCAGTTAGAAGTTTCACCATATTACACATGGTTTTAAGAGTTCACCCTCTAGAAAAAAATTTCGATTTCATACAATGTGAACACATTTCTAGAAATCTAAACACATTGACAAATTCCCTAACTAATCATGTTTTAGATAGACATTTGCAATGAATGTAATTAATTTTCAATTCACATCACATCATATTGAAAGTACAATAGAAACCAAAAACACTAAATATATATATAAAGTTTGGTTATACAAAATTTGTGCCCGAGACATATATGACTACATCACCCATGTGAAAAACTACATGCAGAGATCTATGTAGACAAATCAAAGGTGGTCATGATAGAATGACATTGCACTAGCCATCTTGCGGAGTAGTTGACCAATATGACTAGGCACTCGTATAGTGTATCGAAGCAGTCGCAGTGGAATCTGGTCGACCATGGTTTCATCAATCCTGTATGTCAAACCTTCCATGTGGCATTCTACCTTTGATATGACCTCTGCTACATCTAGATCTCGTAGCATATCTCGTCCTACTGTAGTGACCCATGCTAGTTCTACTACATCCTCCTTTTTTGGTTCCCATGCATGACGGAGATATGAAGCACTAATAGGATGAACTGGTCCCACATCTACATGAAACATCAATAGTTTAGTCTCATAAACTTCAAAAAACACACAAAAATTTTTGTAAAACTTCGCAAAATTTAAAAGGTCAAAATTTATTACTTGAAGCACTCCATTCCTCACCCTCAAGAAGCATGATTTTAGGGTCATTACGGAAATCCATGCCTATGTAAGGATAGTTGTTGATCATAATAAATTGTCTGTGCAGTCATCCGAAGAAGGATGGTGAGAAGATGATCACTGATGGCTTGGCATGTCAGGACATATGGTCTCTCCACCTCCTCATCCATGGCACCTTCGGATCAATAGGCTCAAGTATAATCTGTTGGGGGTAAAGTAATGGAACCTACTCTAGTGCAAAGGAAACTAAGATAACACTGTATCCAAAGTTCTTTAGTTTTCCCTCTTTTTCTTTAGATAGTTGTTCTTTCATATTGACTAGAACTCCCTCGTTCCAATTGAAAAGTGTTGGTTCTAGACATTCCAACCCATATTGCATGTATGATCGGATCTCTACATGTAATGTAGAGCTACATACCAATATTGCAATAATGAATAGGATCGTTCTCAAAGATAACTATGTCACATCTTTTATGTTGATCTTTCCATCCTTGGTTGGATGGGCTCGAGGTATACAATAGGTGGCGATAAAATCTTTCACTATCTCCCCACCACTTCTGCCACCTAGGAGAGATATGGGGGCAAATTTCATAGACATAACTATCAGAAAGTAGATGTCTTCTACCTTTATCTCGAGCATAATTTCTCGAAAACTAAATGTTTGTGCCTAAACATCCCATGATCGAACAAGGTATTTCAATAATTACATTTTTTACCTCATACCAGGAAGCCAATTTTTTTTTAGTAATCCACAGTTCTTTAATGCCTGGATAGTAGCAGGATCATTTGTTCAAATCATGTTCCTCATGTTTTCTTTATCTCCACAGGAAAGGCATTTTATGTTGATGAATCCCTGAAACAACAATAAGAGATTCATTAGGATAATTTCTATGCAAAATGCTTCACAACTTTTTCGGGAAAAATGCTAAATGAATTTTGATTTTTCACCTAGCGTACCTTAGAAGATAAAACCAGAGGATTGCACCTCTTCCTGTAGTGTATGATTACTTAGGTGCATCACATTTTTCGACCATTTAGGCCTGCGTTGGTCCTAGGGTGAATAATTGGAAGCCCAAAACCCTCAAAAACTCAGAAATTTTACATGAAATCATAAAATGGAACCATAGAAAGAGGGAGGAAGGTTTTAGCTCTTACCTGGAAGCGATGATGCTCGAAATGGTCCAGTGTATTGGTCCCAATTAGCTACCCAAGATCAAGGGAAAAAGTGCTCAAAGCTCTCACTATTGAAGGTAAATGTGAAATGGTAAAAATGAAAACTATTTTTTTCATTATATATGGACATATTTTCATTATTTTATTCATATTTAATGTTTTAACCTATTCATGATTCATTTTTACTATGAAACAGGTATGTTTAATCCTTTCTATGATGTTCTGAGTAGGCCGACAGTTGTGAACGGATTTTGTTGTGCTTTAAAAATATTATTTTGACTGAAGAGTACACTTTTCTCTCTTTTCCAAAATCTTTAAAACCTATGAAAAAGGAACCCCTTAGATTCCTCTTTTATCTCTTTTCAAACTCCCAAAACATGAAAATATCGTGGAGCACTTGCCTTTTCAAACTTGTAAAAGTAAATGAAAAGATGTCTACTCAATAAGGGTTTAACCCTTTTCTTGACTAAGATATACAAACTATGAAAAAGAAATACTTTAGTCGAACATGGCTAAGAGGTTTGCTTGGGTATTTTTTCTGCCTTTTCAGACCTAAGGGAATACCTATGAAAAGGGACATCTCAAGTTTTCCTTTTCGCCTCTTTTTCAAACTCTCTAAACATGAAAGAGATGTCGAGTTTTACCTTCGTTGGACTTGTTAAAAAATCAAATAATGATGGATTTGTTGAGAATGACAAGGACAAACCACTCCTTCTCAGGGTTCATTAAATATACTTAGAGGGATTCATCCAAAGTATGAACTTACCAATCAAGCATATGTTATCCTCCTCAAGCTTGTTAAAAAATAAAGAGGTACTGACTAGTATGGTGTGGGAAATTGGGAAAATAGGGTAATCCATTTGTTAATGGTGGAGAGTCGATCTTGAACATGACACTCTTCCACTTCATCTCTATCATTGTTGGGTTGGGTAATCTTCTTATGTTTTGGTTCACCATACCTTCACAAAACCTCCATTTCGGTTTTGGATCAATGCTTCCAACTCCATTCAATGTTGCCAGTGTGTTCAAGAGAAGTCATTCAGTTGATATCCATTACAATACTCTTAATCCTTCATTCCATGTTTTCCTTTCTAGATCCAGTTCCATATCAACATCATTCTGTCTCAATCATGATACCTGTTTCGTGTCGTTGATGGGGGGCACATCAAGGCCCTCTTGCAACAGGTCGTGTCCTGTCAACATAAACACATTATCTAAGAACTTGACTTAGAAACATCCATTAGTACCTTGGTGCTTTCATACATCAATGAAAAGTTTCCTCACTCTTGGCGACATGTTTAAATTATTGACCTTCGACTAAAATATTTTTTGTGTTGTTCGACATCAACCCATTTATTCACACCATATAGATTGTACTTGAGTACCTCAAGAGTCGTTAACATCATTGATGGTTTCTCTCGCGTTTGTTAATGGCTTACATAATCATTCAGTAATCAGATGGTGTCTACCATGTTCGACCTCAGCTCATTGATTCACATGGTTAGACTCATACGTTGGTTGGTCGTGAGAACAAGATAGAAGACCTCGAATCTAGTTTTTGACATCCGAGTTGCGATTTCAGGGGTTATACAGAAATCAAAATGTATGATGGCTATGATCATACTGGCGGTCATCCAGTCATGGATCCATTATTAGTCATCAATGGACATATCTTTTGATCATTATACATGTTATGTTAGCTTATGTGTTGAGTATGGGTATGCCTCCCTTAGCAAAAGGATTTCATGATGTAAATGTATTTTGACAGAAGATAGTCTCGCCAGTTATTCTTGATCCTGACTTGTCACAACATAAAATACTTCAGTCATTAGTCGTCATCTCTGACTTTTCACTTTAGGGGGGACTCTGTTATAGGCCATTTTTTCACATCTGACCAATAGGCCTCCTAATGGGATCAATAAACACCCTACTCCCCTTTATATCATCATTGTACAAAGCCCTATGCATGACTCTCTCATTACCCATAGTTTCTTCCCTAAACTACATCATCTGAGCCAGTTTTAGGACCAATGCACCCTGGCCTCTTGTTGGACAAATTTCACCTACAAGTTGCTCCATTGTGGCATGCATTTATCACCTACAAGTTTCTCCCATTTTCACCTATGTTGGTTCTAAAATTTTGGGAAAAAGAGAGAGGATCCAAAAGCCTCCATTTCAAGAAGCTTCTAGGATCTGTTGTAACCATTTACCTCAGATAAAACATTTGGATCCTATCCTATCCTACCTTGGAGCTTCCATCCCTTATCCTTAGATCTCATCCTCTCGCCAAGAGTGGATCTCAATCCCAACATTGGTAAAAGGATAAGAAATTCCAACTTACCCCACTCCTCTATATATTTATAGCCTTCCATACACAAAGGGTTGGCTATTGGAGAGTGATTCTACCCTTATGTTGTTGTTTTGAAATCCATATTCTAATGCATTGAGGGTGATTGGAGGTGCAATTTGTGACAAAGTAAGGACAAGTCAACAACTTGGAGGAGCTCTTCTACAAGATCAACACCTATTTATGGTTGTAAATCACTGTATTTATATCAATACAAAGAGTTCTTTGTTTTCCTATGTGTGATGTAAAGTAGATAAATGATTCTACATAGATCTCATACTTTCTTGGCTTGTGTTGTATGGTTGTGCAGGTTCTAATTTTGGCAGCTGGAGCTATGATTGGAGCATTCAAGCCAAAGGAAGAGTGAAACATACTACAAATTCCAAGTAGGTTTCATCCCTTCATCTACTTACTTTAAGGAAAACATTGGGACCTTTGTCTTTCTATTGTTCTAGGTTAGCCATCAAACCTAGGGGAAATACTTTTGTCTGCAATCTTAAATCCCACATGACACGCAATATAATTAGATACGAGAAAATTGAATAGATGAGTTGTTGATCTACAATCCAAGCTTGTTGCTTCTGAACAAAGGGTTGCACAATTATAGGATGATAACCAAGCCCTTCACATGACTCATTCAAATAGAAATGGATTACAAGCATCTATTCAAAAGGAAGTAGCAACAATAAAATATGTTATGGCCTAGGTCTATCAAGATATGGTGAATTTGCATCAAACTACAACAACATTTTTCAACCATATAGGCAAAATCAAAAGAAAAACCATCCATGCTCAAACATGCCATGATAACTATTGGTAGCATACATGAATGGAACATTCAATATCTGGATGTACCAAAAGCTTTCCCAATAGAAGACTTGAAAACTATAGAAGATGATAAATTTCAAATTCACATCAACATCCATTCACGTGACAATTTAACAAAATATGTGGATAAAGTGTTAGCCTCATGTAAGCATTTGTTGAGTGGGATGGAATCTATAATTAAGGTGCACAAAGTGCCTTCTATTGGAACAACTGGTGAAATAAGGCCATAAGAAGAATTTTTGCAAGAATTATCTGCATTCCTCAATCCTTTTAAAAATGCTTCTACCCCTAAGAACTTACAAGTTATAAAGAAAATAGTTACTCAATATTTGGTAGATCTTTTGAGGATATACACCAAACTCATGACCCTTTCAAATAAGATCAAGGTAAAGAAGAACACTTTGTTTCCATATTCCCTAGAATGTCTTCGCAGACATGGAGACAAGAAACAACATAGGGTCATTTGTGTCACAAAGGAATACAAGCTTTGGTGCACATATCTTGTACAAGAATTATAACTAGATGTCCTAGGTCTTTCTATAACTAGAATAATAGAATAGGAGCATTTATTTCATGCAATATGGTAATGGTAGAATAGATACTAGGATAGAGTAAAGAGTCTCGTGGGAATTTGAAAGGTCATGAGGTAATTCAAGAGTCACAAGGGTAGATGAAATGTCACCCATTTTCTATAAATATGTCCTTATGACACATTGTAAGGGATTTTTGGTTTTGGACTCACTTGTGCATATTGTCTGAGAACTAATAGATATTTTGGTGAATGCAAGAGGTGATTTGATATTTCCACTCATGGATTTTATGGACTTCTCATGTGATGGTGCCATGGATATTTCAGCTTAATGTTTCAAGTTGTATGAACTTTGGCATAATATTTCTTCATGTGTCATTGAATATTGCGGGATATCTCTTATGGTGAATGTATGGAATATTATGTGTTTTCTTTGATTTTATCTCAATGAAATGTTTATTGACCTGAATAATATATCATTATAGAATTGTGCACTCACTTTTTCTTTGAAGGTGTTATTGATCATGAATTTATTCATGATTGATAAACTTATGCTTGTAATGTGCATGGATTCGGTTTGAAGCCATGCTAACAATGCTTTTATTCAGATTCATGCTTTGATACTAATTTTTTTTTTATTCATGGTATGTTATGTGTTTAATATCCATAGGTTGTTTTATTGAATTTGTTAGAGATTTATTTGTTCTCTGACGAGTAGTACTTCTTTTCTCCAAAGCGAATTTTGACCAACGAGATGGAAGTTGGGCCCACATATCAAATGGGACTTCTAAATAAAATGGTTTAGAGTCTAATTGGGGTTCTACACTAGGAAGATCCCCTAGATATTGTAGGTACATTCTAGCCCATCACGATAGGAAAACTGACAGGTAAAAAGAGAAGAATTAGCAAAGAAACCTAGGCCTAAGAAGGAGAATTTGACGTGCTTGAGAGAAGTTATGATCACATGCCACTAATTATAGTTGTCATTTCTTGTAATTTCACCCTACCTCATCGTTCCTCCTCCTCTCGAAATTCTATGTAACCAAAGAGTTCACCGTCCCTCGCTATCCTCTTCACTTCACTGATATCCTCCCCTCTTGGCTGGCTATCACAATTTAGGTTGAAATCTTAACAATTGAGGTTGAAACCATACTCAGAAGCTAGATACAGTATACGTGAATCCTCCCACTACTGAGGATCAAACCTTTTTGATGCAGTGACATTTAAAAAAAAAACTCGCTAAGATTCTAGGAGCCTTAATTTAATTTTGAACAATAGTTGAATGTTGTTTTCTGTTAAATTAAATTAGAGGGAAAAATAATACTAGAGAATATGAATTTTGTAAAGGATTTGTTTAATTATGAGTTATTTAATAAATTCAAGGAAAATAAGTCAATTATGATACAGGTAGTTTCGATCTCATATTTTGGAGAAAATGTAAAATAATTCCAAAAATCCCAATTAAGGGGTTTGGGGGCGTGGGGTTTGAAACAATGCTATGAAATTTTTCCTCTAAAAAAGAGTTGAACTAAGTAATCAATCCTCAAGGAGATTAATATTTTATAGTTACATTCTAAATGATTTATTCATGCTTAACACCTAGGAACACTCCTAATATTCTGTAGACTTGCTAAGTATCACATTTTCTTTGATCTATCTATGTTTTAACTCTGTGGCAATAAGGGACATTTAACTGTGTGAATATGTGAAAGATTGGGAAATGGCCTGTGTGTGTAGTAAGCAATAGAACCAAACAAGGGAGTGTAATTTGAAAAACGTAAAGGAAGTGTGGACCCTCAACTTTGAGCATTATGACTTTTCCATATTTTTATTCCATCATGTAGACAAAGAACAATTTATGGTCACATATATTTATTAACATTTTTATTAAATTGGATAATTGTGTTACCAATTTATATCGTGAAGAATGAGTCATAGTTTATACACCTAGAATGGAGGTAAATAGGTAAAATTATTAAATTGTCACCTACAGGTATTCCTATTCACCCTGTGGTGTTCCTGTGACCATAATTTAGTTCTTGTTCCATGTTTAGAATTCCTGCTCTCTTAAAAGAGCATTTGCATACCATGTTTTTTTTGTTGGAGAAAGGTTCTAGAACAATTTGTTTCACTATATAAGAAAGTGTAAATCCCAATACTCCTTCTGCAAGTGGTTAAAATACATTAGGTTTCACGAAAGAGAAAGATATGTCATTTCCCTAAAACATTAGTGGCATCGGACAATATTTGTAGTTGATAGCAAGGTGATTTCCTAGTGATTGTTGTGCAAGAAATGGCACTCAAGAATTGAAGAGGTCAAGGTGGAAAAGGAAGAGGTCATCGACTTGTGGCTAATGTGAAAGTGTTGGAAGAGGTAATACTTCTATGTGAAAGGGTGGAGGCTATTGAAGTATCCAAACAGTGAGACATTGTAATTGGGGATGTGACCAATGAGCCAGAAGGGGAATATTCTAAAGAATAAGGAAGACTAGTACAAGAAACTACATAAGTGAGGGTTCTTAAGTCCATTTTAAACTCTAGTTCAAGGCCAAAAGTTGAGATTCTGACATATGAGGGAAGTCTAAAACCAGAGGATTTGATCAATTGGATAACCATCTTGGAGAAATGTTTCTATTACAAAGAAGTACGTTAGGATAAGAAAGAGATATTTTTAGCTAACACACTGAGAGGACACATGGCCTAATGGTGGGTTGGGGTGTAGGAGGAAAGGAGGTGCAAGAACAAAGCCAATATTAAGAGATGGAGTGAAATGGTGATGAAGTTAAAAGGTAAGTTTCTACCCAAAGATTATGATTTGATGTTGTTTAGAAAAATGTAAAATTTGAGACAATAACTAATGACAGTAAAGAATACATGAAGAAATTCTACAAGATAAACATCATGAAAGGTTATATAGAAGATACCCCTGAGAGAGGTTCTAGATATATCAATGGGATGAGGTTTGACATATAAGATGAAACAAGTTTGTTTTCATTGAGCTCTGTAGAGGATGTGTATCAAGCTACATTAAAGGCAAGGGAAAATTTGGAAAGAAGGAGCCAAGACAAAGGTAGAGGTATGTTAAGAGGAAGAGGACAATAGAAAGGGAAGAAGCATGTTGAAACTAGTAATTCTGGAATGAAAGAATAAGCAACCATACTTAATGATTGCATAGGTAGAGGGTATTATTTAAGAGGAAGAGGAAGAGACATAGATTATCAAGTTCAATGTTACATATGTGGTAAGTTAGCACGTAAGTCATGGAACTATCTGGAAAATTCTACAAAATAGAGAAATGTAAGAGTGGTGCAAGCTGAGAATGAAACTAAATAAGATGAAGCATAGGCTAAATTCCTAGAAATGAAAGAATCCCTATTGATGAAAATATTCTTTTGACTTAATTACCAGAGAACCCATAGTAAAAACCATTTTTGTCAATGTTTCAAATCCCAACAAGGATCCATCATCAGGACTTCTTGAATGTTGATAGTAGAAGAGCTTAAATGAGAGATTTAAATAATTACGAGGTGAGTTGATTTAAGGATGAGATAAAGGTCGGCTTGTTTAATAATATTTATTATTATCCTCATTTTTAAGTTTTTAATTGTAATTTTGAATAATTATTGAAGAGTTAATTTATTAATTTTAG